>WUAP02150199.1:0-10999 GCA_015163945.2 Stichodactyla helianthus
ACCAGTATCTGTAGGCTTGACGTGGACACTTGTTGTAAGATGGCAACCATGTTTCTGGATGTTAATCCCAACAAAGGACCCACTCTCAATAAACAATCAGACTCCTCACGTGCCAAAGTATTTGTTTAAACTTGTCACGCAACATTATATCCCAAGAGGATAGTATAATCATATTATTATTCAGTAGTCATCGAATAAAATATCACTTGATAATGATGTCAACGACATCGAAACGTCGTGAAATTAGCGTTTTGTCATTTTCTTAAAAGTCTGCTCAAAAGCCACTCTTTTACGTAACTCTATAGGTTAGCTTAAAAGACCTCATAAATACACTGGTGATAGCATATGTAAGTCTACATGTATAATTTTTTTCAAAATCATTGTTTAATAATATTTTTTCATAATAGTGCTTTTGTTGACTGATCCGACTCTGTCATTTATTATGACGTATGTGCGTGTGTAAGGGGGGGCAGTTGGACAAAATAGGGGGGTTAGGTTATCTTGAGAAGTCTTATGGGTGTATTTTAAGTTGCAGAGGTGTGAGGCTGAAAGTATGACTGAAGTCTTGGAGGTCGTTTATGAAGTGTTTACTCTTCACAGGGGGAGTTTATGAAATATTCGGTAGCCATGTCCAGTAATTTTGCAGACCCCCCCGAAACACACACACACACGCCATAATAAATAAAAGTCCCCCTAATTACCTCTCTCCAATATCATGATAACGGTCTTCATGATTCTACATACCAGATTCGACCCTTGTACTCGGTGTAATAGTTGCTGTTCTCTTTTCTCCATTCGTGCTTCTATTCAATATTTCATCAATGGAATGTTTATAAGGTTTTGACAGTCGACTTATCGTCGATCGATTATCGATTTCCTTTTCGCATCTTCGATCCGAGCTTCGCCACTCGTCGTCTGTAAGTTTCCCTTTGGCACGGTTCTGGGCCAGGCATTTTAGAGGCGGTGGGAAGTAGTCCAGGCCTCTTGGCGTCGACCAATCAGCGGGCTGCATCGTGGTAGCTTTCCCAGGTCTCCCGTCACTCTCCTGCATCAAGAACTTCGACCTTTCTAGACCAACAGAACCCGGTTCCATCGAACCAGTTTTCTTGTACTTTGCAAGCAATTTACTAATACAGCCATGGGTGATTTTCATTTGTCGACTTATGTCACATGGTCTGACTCCAATGCGGGCGAATTGAAGGATCTGCAACCTTACGTCCTGGGGTAACGGCTTACCATTTACGTATCGTCCACCTAGCTGGTTCACTCGCCATGGATCTGGAGAAAATGTTAGAAGAACGTTATAGGGGTTTGGCCCGCGATGTTTAGAAATGAGATCTTTTGTTTTGGGAGTCCCAAAGCCGCAAAGCCCGCCAGATGACGTCACAATTTACATACCAAGATCTTCAAACCCTTATAACTCAAAATGGGGTCATCCATTATCAGAAAAATGAGACTGTCCTATCACAAACTTATGAAGAATGGATTTTCAAAATATGGTCGTCGTAGGAATTGGGAGCACGAATTTTTTGATTTGCTTTTTTCCCCTTTGTTTTGTTTGTTTGTTTGTTTTTCGCTTAAATGTTTTATTTTTATCTGTTTATTTGCTTTTCTTCTTGTTATTTCCCGTATTCTTTCCAGTTTACTTCACTAGTACATTTAATATCCAATCTTTATTATTCACGCTGGCTACTTATCTATTTCTTCTTTAAAAGCCACGGTTTTTATTACAGTTAGTTCATCCTCCATGTGTCATTATTATTATTACGCCATGATCTACCGCGAGGAATGCTATAATAGACGCGTTTTAGTCAACTAAAAACTTATTATACTGTACACAGGTGGCACCCCGTTTCTCGTTTCCAGGAACAAAAAAAAAAAAAGAAAGAAAGAAAGAAAGAAATAAAGAAAGAAAAATAATGAAGTTTTGTGTATGAATTCCTTGCTAATGCTAGAAAAATGTTCAATTATTACGAAACGTATCTAGCTTGTAGTTTCAAAAGCACGGCTTATTTTTTAACCAATTAAAGTTATAAAGCATTTTTTCCATCTAGTTATACACCTATTTAAAAAAATGGTTGTCGCAGCCAAAGGAGACAGGCAATAGGCGATAGGTTATTCCAAGACGGAAAGGAATTATGGGCATACAAGTAAACAAAAATCAGTCGAGGCCTTTAAAATGGTTTCATCGACTACAAACAACACTGAATATCTCAACACTAAGCTCTATGTTCTTGAAGAGAATAAGGAGAAATACAAGTCATTCGAGCTATTCTTGGATCTTGGAATGGCTATCTCCTATCGTCTATCTCCTATCGCCTATTGCCTATCACCTTTGACTGCGACACCCTATTTTGCTATAGGTATATAAATAAATGAATCAATGGCTATACTTTGATGTCCACATCAAAATCTATACATTTGTTGTGTTAGAATTTTAAGTTTATCAAAGAAAATATTCGAAATTGCTATGAAATGAAAGAAGTGACTGAAATCAAGCATGGTAACAGTTGGACAAGAATTCGGTTCTTTTTTCAATTATTAAACCGTTGTATTCAAAACAAAGCCTCAAGAAACTATATAAATTTTTGTCCTTTATTCATAGGTCCTATTTGGCTCTAATTTTCTCCGTATTTTTTCGTCTTTCCCTCTTTTATTCATTTCTTGGTACACAAGAGAAGAATCTGAAGAGAAATCTGCTACATACTAGAAAACCGTCTTTTAAGATACATTTTAATGGTTTCACGAAAATCAATTTTTAAATCTCGAATTTTTGTTATTCCAAATGTGTTGATTTTAAATCTAATTGTTATTATTTTTTTCTTTTCTTTTCTTTCTTTCTTTCTTTCTTTCTTTCTTTCTTTCTTTCTTTCTTTCTTTCTTTCTTCTTCTTTTTTTTTTTCATCTCAGTCCTTGAAACATTTTAAGCATATGAATTAAATTCCATTGTTTATATAAACTCTTTCTTTCCCATGCTTTCGAAAGAACTGAAAGACCTTATGTGCTGTGTAATTTAGTATATAAAGGGTTGTCTTTTATCTATTCAAGTCAAACACTCAAGATATTGATTAATAAGTCCAGTACTTACAGCATTGTGTGTTTTTCCAGCATATTTGATAAACCTCCTCCGGCGAAAGCATCGAGACAAAATGGTGATTTAATCCAGTAAAAAATGCCTCCAAAGAATTCCAAAAACAAATTTCCAAGCCGCTTTTTGCTCTACTTTTCTCGTTGTGGTGCACGAAGGTGTGGCCCTTTGTCTTATGATCGACCATCCAGAAAGACCGCTTCGTCTTAAAAAGACATCTCTGCACATGCGCCAGAGAGTCCTCTAAACTTAATGCGATCATCTCCAACTGTGAAGTTTGCTGTTGGTTTTATTAATGATATCATCCAAGGCCGATTACTTACTTTACTTTACGACTCTGTTGCGTGCGACGAGCGGTTCTTGCTCATCGACTAAGTGCTGACAATTGATGGAGAATTAGCCATTGTGACCTCCGGTATATCAAATCGTTTAACTAATACTTAAATCAACCTAACTCAAGTATGGAGTAGGGGGTGTCCCTAATGACTTTCGAGTCACGGTGCACTTTGCGTCACTTTTTTTGTGATGGATTTTCTTTTATGTTTTTTCTTTACTCTTGTTCTTAACTCTGTTTGCAACGACGACAGCAACAACAACAACAACAACAAACAACAACAAAAAAGGATAAAGAAAAAGGAAAAAATGGGGGAAAAACAGGGGAAAAAACAGTGGATAAAAAAAGCATGTTACAAAAGCGTTTTGCAAGACAATAGCATCAAAACAGCAGTAAATGTTTTCCCTAAGGGAATTGTGTGGTTATTTGTCAGCGACCTTTTAACGCAAACTGCATGTCTAAACGGCTTGTATTGTGCAAAATATGAAATGCACACCGTGTTTAAAAACCCTATATTGTCCCTAAAAGTAGACCTGCGTATAGAACCGACTAAACACTATTTGTTCTAAATGAGTCTGTCTGGAGAAAAACCAATCTTTAAACTGTCGTTGTATTTAAAAGGGCTTTGCTTTGTTTCTGGGTGGGCTAGCTTTTTAGCCAATTTTTTTTTTAGAATTTGCTCAGTACTAGGATTTTTAGCACTCATAGTTAAATTCAAGTTGAAACTCTACAAAATGGTTCAAAAAGCACTCATCGACGTCGAAGACTTTGATTTCCATGAAGTTAAAGCTCACTTAGTTTGGCTATTTGGGGTATATCCTCTGGCGAACTGTTTTCTACCCTGCCGTAGGAGTTTCCTCGTTTCCTCAATAGCGCGGAAGTAAATAAGCTGTTCTCTTTTACTGGAATGCGCACCAAGCTGGCTAGGATTCTCAGTAGGCGTCCTCGCTAGTAACTGAGCTCGTGTTTCTGTTTTCTATTGTAGTGAGCGCGAGGGCGGATCATTGAACTAATCCCTAAGTGGGTATGAGTTGGCTTGATACGTACTATCTTTATCATTTCAATTTTTCGTTTCATTTTCATTCATTCATTCGTTTTATTTTCCAAGCAAAGCCTCAAAAGAATTCCGCGAAGTCGCCTTAAAGAGCACACAAATCCAACTGTTGTTTTAACACCTTGAGATGTTAAATTCAATGTTATAGACCTCTTGCAGTAATAGACTATATGATCACTAGTCTGCTGCAGCAGTGCATTCTAAGACTGTTATATCTTAGTTAAATAACACTAAGCAAAAGACATGGTTTGTGGTTCTTTTGTTCAGTGTTATTTAACTGAGATAATAGTCCCAGAATGCACTGCTAATGCAAACTAGTTTTATAGTCTATTCCCAACGCAGTTCAGTTTGGAGGACAAAACAATGGAATGTTTTCAGTCTTGGATCCTGTTTGCCCCCAAATTGAACTGCTCTGGGAATAGCTGCAAGATTGATTACAGTTTAACTTCTGTATTACTCCAAATAAATGGTTTCCATTCATTTACATTGCTTCCATTCAACTACATCACTTTATAAAAGATGGTCGTCTTTATAAGCTTAAACATTAAAAACTATATGTATTATGCTTTGTGGTAAAAAAAAAGGTAAAGTTAAAGCATCTTATTTAATGTCGATAGTTCCTTCAGCTACGAGGCTGCTATCAATGGAAGTCGACGGTGCACACTCTACCCCCCTCTCTCCATCAGTGCTCCGTTTTAAGGGTATTTAAAGCTAAAATTACACGGATTAGAAACAAGTATGTGAGGTCACTGAGGATCGAACCATGGACCTCTTGCCTAGAAGGCATTGCACTAATCTTCTACGCCACACTTGCTCCTATAAATCATAGAAAATAATTGGCAATAGACAAATTCATATAAAGTGGTTCAGTTTTGGCTTTCCTTTTTAAAGAAAAAAATCTAGAAAACCTTTGGAATATTAAGTTTCGTCCTATAAGACTCTGAATCATCTGTTTGGTTTTTATTAAATGGCAATCTCAAAGATTAATCCGTGTGCGTTTAGGGTTTCAATATATACTCCATTATTTCCCTGCAAAGCTTAAGGTACTGCTGCATAATTTGATAAATGCCCGTTGTGAAAGTGTTCATAGAGTGGATTTAGAATAAGTGGCAAACGACACGGCAAATTCACGTTTAGCTTTACCTTAACGTAACCAAAATGAGGCAAAGGGAAACAAAAGGAAGCCATTTCAGTGTTACTTAACTTTCATTTCCCAGCACTCGGTAGCACTGAAGAAAGAAAGACTTTCTTGTCATAAAATGGCAAGCTAAAGGGGAGAAGTTCGTCCGTGTTATGACGTTAAAGTAGTGAGTTTGTTTCGGGTTCCCGCGCGTTCCGGGTATCACTTTGCAACTATTCATTTTCATCCTTGCTTCGAAGGGGTTTTCTTCTCGTTCTTCAGTTATCTTTCCTCTGCGAAATTCAACACGCCAAATTCCATCTGTGTTACTATTTTTATGTCTTTTTTTAAAAAATACGGCCCTGCTGTTTGCTTTGCGCACTAATTAATTGCCAATTTGGTTATGTTCTGACTGTCATCAGTAGAAATCGAAAGCCTTACGGTACAGAATATCAACAGCAAATATTTCAGTTTTTCCACCTTTTCTAAAACTACAATTTCAAGCGTCCAATTTAACCCCTTGAATCGAGAACCACTTTGAAGTGGCAATATTAGATCAACGACTGTAATGGCGACTAGTTACCTCATCACAGAAGACGCCATATTGTACGTAGTTCACCCTAATAATGAGTTTATTACCCCTGATCCCTTGTTAAATTCATTAAATGTCAGTAAGTCTATCTGGTTCTTCATGGTTCTCAGCCATCAATAAGGATCTTATCGTAGTAAATAGATGATAAAATACATAGAGTATTTTTAAATGTTCATTTATTATTGAAAAAAACCTTATTCACACTGGCATCTTTTTGAAAGTCTCTAATTTCATTTAATGAAAAAGAAAGGAATGATAAAAAAATGAAAATTATAAAGTGTAAATAAAACCTTATTAGCACAATGTTTTCTATAAAGTGTCCGCTTTCGTTTGGTCAAAAAGAAAGAAAGAATTGAATAAAATAAAATAAAATGCCGAAAAATACAGAATGTATTAATATTTTCATGTTATGTTATCAAAAAATGAAGAAGGAAAAAAAAAGGGGGGGGGGGGGGGGGGAATCATGAATAAACCTATTTTTCCAAGTTTGCGTGTATTACCCGCCTGCATAAAAACTGCCTTTTTGACGAAAAGTTGTTTTTTAATCAGTTTTCATGGCCTTGACAATTTTTTCCCAGTCCTTGAACCTTGACTTGATATAAGAACTGGAAAGGGTTTGGTTTGTTAAAGATTATCTTAAGAGCTACAAAATTCAAACTAAAATCATCATAAAATAGTCGCCACCTTGTCTCTGAAAAATTTGAATTTTAAGACTTTTATTAAAAAAAAAAAAAAAAAAGAGCATATTTGGACAGAGATTCAGAATAGAGAGAGAGAGAGAGAGAGAGAGAAAGAAAACAAGAAGAAGAAGAAAAGAAAAAAAATGAGCATCTTCTTTAATGAGCAACTGACGAAATTCTAGGAAAACTTTACTGAATCCTTATCAAAAGAGACTTAGAAAATACTTTAATGCTAAAATTAAGGCTAAGAAAATCTTAAAACCATTAAGAAAAAACAAATAAAAGCTCAAAGCTTTTTTTTCCTTAATGGATTTTAAGATATTCTTAGCGTAATATTTTAGCATTAAAATTTTTACTGAAAAGGGCTTAATCTTTCCAGTGTGAGTTTGTTTTCCAGTAAAATCGATGACTGAATTTGTCAAACAACCCTTGCTATGAATCATGGTAGGGCTATTAAGAGAATAATCCAAGAGTCTTACTTGGCCTTAAAGTACGAGTCCCGTGTGGTTTTGTTGCCAGCGAGACTGCATGTAATGGTTATAAAAGAGCTTCAAACTGTGTATCCCCTTGTAACCACTTGACAAATTCCTCTAAATTACCAATAAACCAACAATAAATCCAGGTATAATTTTCTCATCATAGCCTATACTTTGTCAGGATAAAACAGACCTTGTATAAACTTGATCAATGATCGAAGAATATTTTTCTTTTGTCAAGGGTTTAGTCTAGTTTTAGGGTAAGCTCTTGAGCGTAAGAGCGTCAACTAGTGAGAACTGGAAAGCAAGGCAATCAAAAAAAAAAAAAAAAAAAAACAGATAAGAATGATTATAAATAAACATTAAAAACTTGGTGGTTTCTTGGTTTTACTAAATACTGCAGAAACGTGAAAACGACAAACTAATCAACTAAATAAAGAACTAAGAAAAGAGAAAGGATGTACTAGTAAATGAGCAAGTAAAACAAAGTAAAAATAACAAAGGATACGCATATAAAAATAGAAAAGAGAAACTAAATTCAAGAACAAATAATAGAATGAAAATAAAAGGATAAAACAATAGCTAAAATGCGGCTACGAGAAGTTGTAGAACGAATTTTTATCATACACCGATTTCACAGGGAGTGTGATGACGACGAAATTTTCATCGAATTATTTCGGCGCTGGAATAGCTTTTTTCTCTTCAACGTCGAGAGAGAAGAGATTATATCACTTCTGAAGGAAAACTTGAAGCGTATAGTTTTGTGAAATATTAGTTTAGAGCGATCCAACATTTTTTAATTCTAATTTTGCTACTGAGTTATTTTCGCTAATCTAAACTCGATTACTCAATCGTAAATTAGATTTATTAAGTTTTCACTCTTATTTCCTCGATTATGAGAATATTGCATTACAGAAAGCCCTAAAAATTGCGAGAAGGCGGAAAAAGGCAAAAAGGCTCTTGGTCTGACGTGAACAACAAAAGCAAGCCGCCTTTCCATCGATAAACAAAATAATGAAAATAATAATAATAATGATAATAATAATAATAATGATAATAATAATAATAATAATAATAATCCATACTTATATAGCACATCTTAGGTTCTTTTAAAATGCGCTTTACAATATACAATAGTTATTTGTATATACACCTAATCCAAAAAACGTTGTCCTGACCGAAAGTAAGAAGCTGACATTGGGACTTGTTATTCTTTCAATTAATTTATTCATATGTGATTTGAAAAATTTATTCAAACGAGCGTTGCCATAGCCATTTGAAAACGTGTGAAAATGTTCTACGGTACAGATGAATAAATTAATTGAAAGAATAACAAGTCCCAGTGTCCTTTGCGGTCGTCAGCTTCTTGCTTTCAGTCCGGACAACGTTTTTGGATTAGGTGTATATACAGTCAATGTCATTAACGTTATCCACCGAAAAAAGACATTCAGACTACAAGAATATCACGTGATACCTAAAAACTCGCTCTAAATGCTGGTTTAAGGAAATCATTGTGTAGGTAGAGTTTATATTTATTATTCCCTGTTAAATGTTAATAATACTACAGTTTTAATTTGAATTTTTATCCCTTTAAACAAAAACAAATGAATCACGTGACACCTCTTGTAGTCTAAATGCCTTTTTTAAGGTGGACAACGTTAAGAACGTTGACTGTATATATATATATATAGAATGATGTAATAGTAAAAGATATAATAATTTTTAAAAAAATCAAAGGAAATTAACGAAATGAAATTACTGAAAATAAACAGATCGGAAAAGTAAGGTTTTACAGCCATTTTCCTTTGAGCGGGAACCGCGAACACTTTTCGATTTCGTTCGAGTTTGAAAAAGTTACGTTTCGCGTTTCTATGGCTCTTTTGAGACGTTCCCACAGGAAAAAATGATGACCTGTCAAAACAGAGCAACATTAGCCAATCAGCGACAAGCTTCGACAGCATTCCAATGAGCCGCCACAAACATGTCGACAAACTTGAACGAAATCAAAGTGTTCGCGGTTCGCGGTGAAAGGAAAATGGCTGTAAGTGCAGAATTAAACTGATTAACAGAGTCAATATTTCTGATATTGTTCGGCAAAGGGTTCCATAAAAAAACTAACGGACTATCACTAATCCTGCATTCTGATTGGCTACTCAACTACAAGTATTAATGATGATAGCTGACAATTAGAGAAAAAGAGTCAACCATTGACGTTTGCATCATGTTTTGTCGAAATTTTCGAGGTTTTGTTTATTTTCTATCACTCTCCGACTAGTTTATTTATACCAAAACAATTAGACCTCTGCGCCCTCGTTGACTACGAGTCAAATAGCTCAGTTGGATGCGCCTCATAAGCTATTGACTTGTAGACTATTCGGGCTCCGGGTGTAATTCTTGGTTTGCAATCATTCCCAAGAGAGAAAAATAACAAAAGGCATGTCCGCCATGCTGGAAGATATAAGAAAGGAATTCATTAAAAATCTTTTGTCAAATTCTTCCAACATGGCGGCTACTGCAAACCAAGAATTGTTAATTACTATCGAATTCACTGAAGTGTTCACAGTCTGAAAATAACGATCCATCTAGACTTAAATTTGGATGGATCGAAATGATCATGTGACATTGCATACTTTTACGCACGTGGAATGTTGTAGTGTCATTTGGCGTTTGAACTATGCAGTTTTATGTCAGAGTTTTCCATATTTGGCATAAAATTGCAAAGTTCACACGCCAAACGTCGCCACCGCATTCTACGTGCGTAAAAGTATGCAATGTCACATGATCATTGCGATCGATCCAAATTCAAATCCGATGGATCGTTATTTTCAGACTGTGAACACTCCAGTGAATTCCGTAGTAAGACTGAATAGCAATTTGCTTAGCAAATTGTTATTTATCAATAATCTTATAAATTTCAATCGGTCATTGCAGGATATTTTCTCGCTTCAAGCACATTGAACACTTTCCATACATCGGTTCACTGGTCCAACACAAAGCATTCCATTGAAGGTGCGAGGTACAAATTTAAATCATTCTTTGATACTATCTTGCCTCAACTGAATGCTTTGTTCCTTGACCAGTAAACCGATGTATGGAAAGTAGTCAACTGTTCAGAGACCCCGGAGAAAACCCTTATGGCAAGGGAGAAAACAGCACATCAGACAAACTCTACTCGCATAGGGCATTCGCGGGGTTCGAGCCAGCGACCCGTTGGACTCACAGCGGTGAGAGGCAACGTACGCCACCCATGTCACCAATTGAGAGTCTGTATAGACTGTTTAATGCATTGAATACTCGTGGACCAAATATACCTTATTCGCTTGGGCGTATTTGATTTCCCAATACAGGTCACGTGTCATTCCTCTGGGACTTTTTCCTTTTTTAATGGTAACGCTTGAGAAGATACATTAATATGGATAAACCTCAAACAAAGAATCGTATTCCCAAGAGGTCTGTAGTATTAGGAAAACATTACGCCCAAGCGAATAAGGTCTATTCATAGATCCACTCAAACAACTGAGATCCACCAATCAGGGCGTCAGTTCCACAAACAACATCATCTGGATTTCAGGAAGATTTTAAGAGGTTATTAACCGAGCGCGAGGTCTGTACGGGAAAATATCAGACCGAGGTCTTGACAGTACGGACCGAGCCG
>WUAP02150210.1:0-10999 GCA_015163945.2 Stichodactyla helianthus
CCGCCGCCCCCCCCCCCCCCCCTCCCCCCCCCTCTTCCTTTTTTCCCTTTTTTTTTTTTCTTTTCTGTTGCCGCAAAAAAAAAACGGGGGGAAAAGTTGGGGGGGGGGGGGGGGGGTTGGAGAGGCTATAGACCCCCAGCCCGCTTCGCTGTCCCTGGAAATATCTCTGATTTGGGCTATCGCACGAAAAGCAATCTGGACGTCACGTGGTTGAAATTCCAGCCTATCAATAAAAATAACTAAATCAGTCAAAGTTAATGAACTTGGTGTCCTGTGATTCGACGATAACGTACACGCGTATAAAATGCTTTCTTATGACCTTGAATGCACTTCGTTTTGGCTAATTTGTATCAAATTCGAGAAGTACTTTGTATGAACACAATAGTTTTCATGTGCAGTGAAGGATAACAAGCTATTGTATTTATTGCAAAGTTCCCCTCAAAGTCGAGAATAAGAAACAAATTAATAGTCCTAAGCCCTTGGTTTTGATTGGCCTTCTAAATAAAGTTTGATATATTATTAATGATAACAATAATCCCACGCGGGAACATCAGCGAAGGTGAGTCAGAATCAACGAACTGGGCTTCCTGTGTTCCTGTGATTAGCATTCAAAGGTTTTGCAGTATAACTTGTTTCTCGAATAAGTCCTTGGCCAGTTGATAGGTCTTGCAAATGCCTTGGTGTATACAGCCCACGTAGTATGGCATTGGTGCCCACGCGCTTTTACTAGTTGGCGTCGGGTTAACAACAAACGTCCCTCATTCTGATTGGCTGTAGGGTAATTTGACGCCTACGTGACTCGTGTCCAACATGGGGAAGAGTAAAAACATACTATTTTGACTCACACTTGAACAAAATTTCCATTTATTGTGCATTTTTGTTTGCTTTCTTACTATTAATTGCCTTTTACTTCCTTCTCTACACTTGAAGACATTTCTCTTTTCCATATTTCTAGGATTTTTTCTGTTTTATCAAAAAAAAAAAAAAAATCCAACTCCAAAGCTGGATAAATCCCAAAAAATTCTTATTTATTTTTTAACAAAAGCAATGAAAAACGTGGTTTGATTCTTAAGGTAATGAATAATTTCTTTAAAAGGTTTCTTCTTTTCTCTTTTAGCAGACTACCCAGGACGCAAGCGTGTCATTCTTCCCGCCCTTTTTCACCAAATTATGAATATTTGATCATATTTAAGTATGTTGCCCCCAAAATGCAATCTGATTGGCTCACAAGCCAATTAACCCAATCAACGTAACAGCCAATCACCAACCAGCATTCATAGATAGCGCGTTCTTTGATGATATGTTCAATGTTTTTATTTAGGCCTCGGTGAAACATTGATTGCGGTGATGACTTTATTCAACGATATATGACTTCATAGCAAACGCCTAACAAGTGACGCCAGCCAAGCAGCGGTAGCCGTTTCAATCAAATTCCCGAGCCAACCTCACACCAATCACACCCTAACTAGTGTTTACCTTTTCCCCAAGTAATAACTTTTCACAGCAAGTGATTTTGTCAGCTATCTTGTCCCTGATTGGCGTTTCTTTTAATTGATAGGAGCCCAGACAATGAAAATGTATGGTCAGGTCTTTGAAACTGTGTTTATCTCTTACAGCTTGAGCATTTTTCTCAGTCGTCTTTAGACTAAAATAAATTCAATATTACGGATCTTAAATCGCAAGTGAACAAACAGAAATTGTCTTTTCTGGAATGCTTTTCAGTCTTCTCAAACCGCACCGAAGTTCTAGGAGGTTTATGCGCCAGATATTACCTGAGACTGATCCGTCTATCAAGCCTCTTCTTCTCGTTTATGAACTTTGGGGATTTATAAAGGCTAAGATGTCTCGGCTCAAATCCCCTTTTTTGATACTTTTGATTTTTACTTTGACTTTGTCTTGTGTGTAAATTGATAAAATATTTAAAAACTTTATAACTCCGTTTTTGTGAACTTTTATCAGTAATACCTTGGAGATACATATCAAACCAGGTTTAAATTTACTTGAAATTTTTGATGAATATTTTTTATCTTAAGGTATTGTCCACAACAAAAAACTAGTTCAGAAATTTATCCTCGAGTAATCTGGGTAATAATGAGACTTATCTACCAATATATCAAAGCTTAAATTCTTATAACGTATTATCAGTTTTGTATTCTTAGTTTGTAATAAGAATTCCTAATGTCATCAGCAGACTGTTTAGAGAACTCAAACAGGTGTGCGAGATACGGCGCTTCTGATTGACTGGATTGTTTTGGCGCCAAAGGGTGTGTTTTGTAGCTTGTCAATCATTTATTAGCGTACTTTGTGGGAACCGTATTTTAGTCAATCAGAAGAGAGCGACAGATTCAAGATTATTTACATAATTCGACTTAGTGACTAAGAATTAAAACTGGACCATAATATCGAGGATTTAGAAATTAAGCTATTGAGTTTAATGGTTTGAAGTAATAAAGCAGTGAAAAAAATTCTCTTTGGTTATAATCGAGGATTTAATCCTCAAATTCCTGAATGCTGGAGTCAAGTTAGTTTTTGACGACCACAGTTAGTTGTGGTCAATCATTGCAGAACAGTCAAAAAGGCGGGCCCTCAGGGCGATTCTCCAGTTTAAAAATGCTTATCTAAAAGTTTAAAAAATTCAAAGATAAATATACAGTAAATTGGAAAATTTATAGCCCCAAATTTAACTGTACAGAACCATTCCCGTACTTGTCATAATCACTTTTCTTTGGCTTGCTCATACAATAGTTAGCTTTTTGATATTCAAATCAGACATTTTTTACAGCAAAATAAATATATTATCTTTATGTAAAAACTTTGTACGGTGAACTAGCTTTTCCATGGTTTCTTAGAAAGCCATTCCTTTGAATTTTAATACCGAAAACACGAGAGAAAACTTTCTGGCTCAAGTCGATAGTCACTCAACTCCCTTAGTAAAATTAGATAGACTTCATATTGTTGGAAATAAGCAATTTTATTTCACTTCGATCATTCTGCATTTTATCATTCAGTTCGGAGTAGGAAAGCCGAACAAATCCAAGAGAAACAAAGGCTCCAGTACTACAGAAGTTTTGAAATTTTAAGTCGACCGGATTAGTTTTGTCTTGTTTTTAGCACTCTCTCTGCACTTTTAATTGATTCAGAGAATCGAAAGCTTATCTTTCCTAGCAACTGGAGCTGAGCTCCCAAGAACAGAGCCAAAGTCAAACGAGATTAGTTTCAAAAAAAAAAAAAAAAAGAACATATTTTAATTCCTCTCAGTGGTTCTAAGGAGCTTTTGAATTACACATTTGGCGATAACTTGAACGATAGATTTTGTTTATTCATACTTTCTGACCCTAGGCTATTAGAATTGTCGAATTGTGATTTTTAAATGCGAGGAAAATAAACTCAGTGTTTCTTTTCCCAAGAACACTATCATTATCAATCTCCCGGACGCTAAAAACGTACGTTTTGACATCTACACTAGGCTTAACCCTCAATGTTGTCTTAAGGGTATCGCTATGTTATTTTTTCCTATTTAGCGCGAGAGGAAGAGAAGATTTCGAATTCTGAATCGTCAGTGGATGAAGACAGGTGGGATGAAATCAGCTTGGCAACGAAATATTGTGACAGATGTACGATGAAAACAATCGCTGTAAAGAACTTCTAAATCGTGGCCAAATTTTAACTTCCGTCTAAGAAGTACATCTCTTCATTGATAAGTCTTCTACTGCAGATGAAAGCTGTACTTTCTTATCTTGGAAATTCAGACTCGGGTTTCAAAAGGGATTTACAAAATTCGGATAAGCTAAGTTGGTTCCCAGCATGCACCTTTTCTTCAGTGTTCTTGTTCAGAACTCTGTAATAACAAAGAATTCGAAAAAAGAACTTTCGGTTTGGAGTTTTCGGGTCAATTAGTAGAGTCATCGGCTTTGGCTAGCAAAACACAGTTTTACTCTCATGTTTACTTCAGAGACTCGAAAATGTTTTCGCCATAATCTGAAGATTTAGTCGAATTCGTCTGACCAGCTTTTTAGAGGCATTGCTAAGCCCGCAGTGTTAGTTCTTTGCATAACACCGGGTGACAATTATAATTTGAGAGTACTCCATGAAATATTGATTGGGGAATTCGGTGGTTGGTAAGAGAGTGCCATGAATAAATTGGCATAAACAAGTGTAAAGCTCCACATTTGTTCAATTAGGACGAAATAGGAAGATCTGCACTCCTCTGGTATACGCTCTCATCACACAAGTATCTCGGTCCACTAGACGCTAAAAGATACATATTTGTGACAGGTCGACAAATAGGAATCGCGCACGCGTTAGGCTTACTTGTGGCCAAGTGGGAGTATCTCTCTACGCAAGGTTAATCCGTTATTTTGGGATTACGTCTTATTTCTTTAATGTTGACAACTGCATCTTCAGTTCCGTCCTCCGTCAATAGCAATGAACCTCCTCGAGGAACGGGGATCTATCGCTATAAACAGATCATTGAGCAGATGGATGGCATAGGACAGACTGCCGCCGCAGCAAGTATGAGCGATCCGATCGTCATCAACGTCTCTGGTAAGAGATTCGAAACTTACGAAGAGACTTTAGCGCGATTTCCTGATACGCTCCTCGGAAGCCCGGCAAGAAGGGCTAAGTTCTTTAATACCAAAAAGGGGGAATACTTTTTCGACAGGCATCGGTCGGCTTTCGACGCGGTCCTGTACTACTATCAAGCCGGTGGAACGTTGATTCGTCCAGAACATGTACCACCTCATGTATTTATCAACGAAGCCATATTTTACGACCTGCCCGATGAGGCCTTGAATATGGTACAACAAGAAGCTGGAATCGTCGATGTACCGGAAGAGAAACTCCTGCCCAAGAACTACTATTTCCGCGTCTTATGGCAGACCTTAGAGTTCCCAGAATATTCTCTATTTGCTAAATTCCTTGCAATTTTCTCCGTTACCATCATCGTTCTTTCCTTGATTATTTTCTGTGTGGAAACGCTGCCGGAGTTCTCTCCAGAGCCCCCCAAAAAACCAGCAAATGCGTCGGACGACTGGCAACCTCCTCCAGGTCCGTACGAAGATACGTGGTTCAAGATGAATACGTTTGTGATTGCTTGGTTCACCGGCGAGTACCTGCTTCGTTTGATAGTTTCTCCCGACAAAATCAAATTTCTCGTTTCCTCGCTAAACATTATTGACCTGCTCTCTGTCTTACCCTACTATGTCCAGTTAGCGCTCGACAGTGGAAACTCTTCTATCTCTGTTCTACGAGTTGTCAGAGTTGTTCGTGTGTTTCGAGTTTTCAAGCTGTCCCGTCACTCGCGAGGGCTGCAGATACTTGGCAACACCCTGCGAGCAAGTCTAAACGAACTCCTTATGCTTATGTTCTTCTTGGGAATCGGAGTTATGATATTCGGAAGCTGTGTTTACTATGCTGAAGGAGGCTTAGATAGTGATTTCAAAAGCATTCCTCACTCTTTCTGGTGGGCTGTTGTCACCATGACAACAGTTGGATATGGGGATATATCGCCAACGACTTTCTGGGGAAAAATTGTTGGAGCTTTGTGCGCGATTTCAGGTGAGTTAGTAAATATACGTCTTTTCGTTTGTGTACGCGGCCGCCATTTTGTGTCATTTTTTGTCACCAGTTGTTGTTCCGGTGTCCTCAATAGTAAACAATAACTGGTCGTCTTATTATCTATCCTCCCTAAAAATATACCACAGCAATTGTACATTGTACAAGCGTTCGAAGAAATTCTAAAGAAACTCGAATCAAAACTACCATCGATAAGAAACCATTATCGAAGAGTGTCTAAATTTTTTATCCATCATGTAACACACAATTATATGTGATGCCCGTTTGCAATCCAGTGCAAATAGAAAGAATAAATATCCTTTGAAGCCACAGGTGAAATGTTTGCGGAAGTCAAAAAGTTTTATATTTTAGAAAAATTCGAGAAGAATTCTCAGTAGTTCAAGGTAAAGCGAATCTTTGGCTTTTAAATATTAATATTTTAAAGTCGTGAATCAATGCATAGAGGAGAGAAAAGAAATGTCGAGCTTGTTCGAGGCGAGTTTCGAAAAGAATTTAATTTTATTTTCAAACTTTCCAAATCCGCTGATAGTTCCGTGTAAAGGAATTTAGCTAAGATAAAATTAAGAAGCGAAGAAAGCGAAGTATTCTCAGCGATATTAATATAAGAAGCCAAATTCAATTACAAGAAAAAATAGTTATTTGACTGAAATCCAAAAATATTCAATTATTAATGACTTTCTCTCAACTGAATAATTTTCTTAAAATAAATTCAAGAATGCAGACACATGAATTCATCTCTTTTCCTTGATTTCGGAGCAAAATGTTGAGATTTTTCTCGAAGTATTTAGTGTAATTATTCAAGTCTTGGTATGGGATATTTCAATTCAAAAATAACATGAGTACTGACATTTCGCAAGTGTTTTGGCGAAAACTGTGAATGATTTATGCATCGATAGTCACTATCCAATGTAATGTTTTTCTACTCCGAGAATTCCAGTAGCTTAGTTTAAAATATCCTCATGTGGTCGCAATTGACTTCCAGCGATATGTTTACAAGCGGTTTGTTGTAATGGCAGAATGCAAGTTTACCTTCAAACCGAAAAAAAATTATTCAATTGGAATTTCGGAAAATGCAAATGAGTTGGAAGCGCAGTAGGGGAAAGCCAATTTTAGCTAATGAAGTTCAGAAGTTGAAAGCGATAAAAAAAAATATATATATATATATATATATATAAAGAAAAAAAGAAAAGCCATGAAGACTTGCTGTGCTTGTGAGTCTCAAAGCAAGCGAATTAAAAATCTTGAAACTGCAGCTACACGCGAACCTTGGGTTTCCACCGCTCAATTACCTTCCAGTTAAAGTTACACGGACAAGTCAACTGATTCTAATAAATTTTGCAAAGATATTAATAATTCTTTATTCTAATTACATAAAATACTAAGCCTGGAGATTTGGATTGGGTATGGATTTAGTATACTTATTTACTGACAAACTTTCTGATGATTTTACAAAAAAGCTAAACGTAAAAAAGTTGTCTGTAATTGATGCGCAGGTTGAGAAAACTGTCAAAACCTGACGAATTCAAAATTCTTCTACCGTAGTAGAGAAGCATTTATAAGTGAAGATTGTAAGGCTTTTAGGGTTAGGTTAGATTATATTTACATCAGAATATCTTAGTGAGCCTCCAAAGGCACTGGTTTGTGTACCAGCACTGCGTATAGATTAGTATAAGAAATATGACAAAGAAATAAGTTTGTATGTCGTTCTTTTTTGTCTACAACTCTTTTTTGTCTACAACTTTTGGACCAAAAATTCTGCACGAATATTTACATGTTTTCAGAGTACCCTTCTAAAATATTTGAAGACATGAATAGTTAATGAGGTTGCAATTCGTGTTTCGAAGGAAAGAACAGGTGCATTCTATAAACGAAAATTTTCTTTTATACTTTCTTGTTTCAAGACACTTTTAACACGGTAAAAAATCCGTGTTCCAGAATGTGGTAGCCCACATCTACGATGGCCGCCTTTGTTTCAACTGATAGACTTCACCAAATATAACCCAAGATTGACTTTACTTTGGTTTTTGGTCTTTCATATCTTCAGAATTCAATGTTTAGTGGTTCGAGTGTTAAATTCTTGTGGTCTTTGCGGAGAGCAGGAGTTTAAAATGAGGGAGAAAGCGTCTTCAAAATACTTTTTTGTTTGAAACAGGTTTTTCTTTTAATATTACATAAAAGGGTTTCGAGATTTTGGGAACTGTCTTTTGGCTACTATCCATAGATTATCTCTGTTACATAATCCACCGAAATTACTTTTTTGTTATTTTTACGTGTCTCGTTTTGACTTCCAAGTATTAAAGATTATTAATTTTAGTTTCTTAGAACCATAGTCTTATTGCAACTGCTGAAACAATTTGGTCCACTTCACTAGCGCGTAGTCGAGATTTTCAGTCAATGCCAAAAATTAAAGAAAATCGTTAACACTTCTTGTTAAATTTGCTCCAACGATCCAACTGTTTGACTTGAATTAAAAAGAATAAGATAAAAATTCTTGTTTTAATTTCATATGAGTTGAAATGATTTTCATAGTTGATTCTGGTTATTTCTGTTTTAGTTTTCCCGCTGTTTCGTAAATATTTAAGTATATATATCTTCAAATGCGAGGATCTTGTCAAGTTAAATCCATTCATTTTAAATAATCGCCAAACTTTTCGTGTGCTGAGGAAGTATCTTCATTTGACATCAATAATAACTCTCTCCATGTGTCTTAGAATAAAGAATATTCACTTACGAACAGATCTTTCTTGATAATTTGACCTATTTGAATTATTAAACCTAAACTTAGAAAATCAAAGCTTTGGTATGTGAAAATCGACCATTAGTTCTACTCTTAGATAACTTTTTTTTATCGTCGTTCGATCTTGTCTAATTTAGTTAACTGTAATGAAACGTCTAAACATTTTTGTGCCAAATATATGTACAAAGTGTTTGAAATTATTTTAGATTTTATGGAATTATTCTTAATATAATTGATGTATCAAAATCTTGCACTTTTAACTGAAAAAATGGATTCCTTCGCCACTTTTAATATTTTTATATGCTTCCCCCCCCCCCCCCCCCCCTCCCTCCCTTTTCTTTTTTTTTTTTTTTTAATTAAAAACAAAAAAAAAAAAAAAAAAAAAATATATATAAAAAAATATAAAAAATACAATCAAATGAAACTATCTTGAGATTTTTATATTGGATTCCATCAATTTTGGAATCTGTTTTTCATTTTCAACGTAGAAACATTCATTATGGATATCAAACACTTTTGATTTCAACACTGATTTGATTTACACTGACGACAATGGCCAATAAGAATCATGGATAAGAGTAGTATTTTAGTCTTTCTTTTCTTTCTTATTTTCCTTACATAAATTTAAAGAACTGATTTTGCTAGTTTAAATCCCATAATTCTATAAAAGCAAGAATAAAAAATAAAAAATAAAAAACAAAAATAAAAATTCCACGATTATATTTCAAAATATATTCCTGCATACTTCACTTTTAAGATGTTAATCAGTTTCTGAAGATTTTGTTTTTAGTACTTAGTAAACAAAAATGTAAGGCTACTGATACATTACTTGGGTTGTCTATTTTTATCTAGAATTACATATTATACTTAAGAATTTTCTAAAAAATATTCAGATTCCTTGGAGAACAAGTATATTTTTGTCATGCATATTGCATGGTGTTCATTTTCTTTATTTTAACTTATATTCTTATTTATATAGATATATGTATTTAAACACACACATATAAACTTCGTCTTTTTTTATTATCATTTAAAAAACTATAAAAAGCAAGAGAAAAGGAAACTAAAATATTTTCTTTCAACGTTGCTGAGACATTTACAATTTCATAGGACGTCATAAACCAGGGAAAATATTGCTTTTCCAGAATCAAGAATTCTCTTTTAATTTTCACGTCCCTTTCGTATACAAGATTTTCAGTTCATTTTCTTTTAATGAAAAACATTTATCAAAAGATTTATGGGACAATAATAAAATTGTTTGCCAAACAAACACTAAATTACTATTTAATTTCCTCCATCGTTTAATTACATATGAGATTACATAAATTTTGTTGTTATTAGGGCTTCTCGTCTTTTAAAGAACTGATAACATTACTAAAATGTGGCATTAAGTAAGCTATGCCAAAAGTACACTCAACGTCATCTTCTCTGTCTTAAATATATAAGCCCCACATAAGCCCCACAGGATCTGTTCCTGATAACTGAAGATTTCTTCTTGTGCTTAGCCATTTTGTTTTGTTGTTGTTGTTGTTGTTGTTGTTGAAGATAATTTCATACTCTGTGAGCCTGCGTTCCAGGCATGCGGTTAACCATTGTAGGTAAAAACGCGAGCCGCCATATTGTGTAGTTGTTGTTCGAGTTCTTGACAGATATCCTTTCTTTTATGATTTCGCTTTTCAAAAGGCACCTTTAAGGATGTTATCAATTTGTAATTTGCATATTGGATATCTCCCCGACGAGAAGAGATATCAAAAAACGGAGACTGACACCTCTTGTTTATTATGAAAGTTCTTTCGAATCAGGAAGAGATCCTGTAGGGCTTATACGAACTTTAAAGTTATAAATTTATTTAATTATCACGTCGATAAATGTGTCCTCTTTCTATATGGCGAAAACAAAGAAAGACGCGGGGGAAAAATATGAATAATTTTTCTAAAGATAAAAATTTCTCCCACAAACCTTGTTTTAGAAACACTTATATGTTTTTATATTTCATTATGATGTTTATTTATTGTTTATTCTCTGTATCAAGATGTGTTTCGATAAAATATTTATGATTACCCTACCACAGAAACCATTCCGAGAAAGCCACATGTCAGCGGCTTTATTAGTAGAAATAAGCATCCGCCATATTGTTTGCAACGAAAGACTTTAAATGACATACGCATCTCTCACAGATAATCAATAGACGTTTGTTTTCGTAACAGCAGATTTCTGCAAGAGAGCATATTTATGCTCTCTTGATTTTGAATTGTTAAATAAGGATCTTCTTTATTAAAATAACTTCTACCATGCAAGAACTCGTAAAAATCAGTAACTTTGGAAAGTTTAAATGGCATAGCATCAAAATCTAAAAAGATATTGTGGATCGAAATGAGATATCTTTGTATGGGTTTCACAGACTAGGCCTTGGTAGCCTCGTTTTCATGTTTCCTCACAACTTAAAACGCTTAACTTTCATATTTTACTTGGATAAACATTGGATAAACCTCTTCTCTCAAATGGAAGACCAAATTTTTACGAAACATTAACATCTAAAACATAATGATATGTTACACTAGGCAATGTTTCATGCGACATTGTTTTTTCATGCGACAATGTTTCATGCGGCATTGTTTCTGCGCATCCTTTCTGCGCGCGCGCTCGAGCTCTTTTAACTGAGCGAGGAACGCCTGGATGATTTTG
>WUAP02150221.1:0-5000 GCA_015163945.2 Stichodactyla helianthus
ATGGATGGATGGATGGATGGATGGATGGATGGATGGATGGATGGATGGATGGATGGATGGATGGATGGATGGATGGACAGATGGAATGGATAGATGTTTGAAATGCAGCCAAAATGATTATACATTTACACCATACCTTGATGTAATGGCTTTCTAAAGCATCTGCAGTCATACTGCCTTTATAGAAGCAGGGTGTTACAACAAGGGCAGCATCAGCACCAGCCTCTGCCATCTTCTTGGTCACTTCAATGGTATCTCTTGTTGCTAATTGCAAACATTGACAGACAAATATTATAATCAGTATGTTGAAGATCATAACACTTACTGCCAGGACCAATATAAAGATAAAACTAGATGCAAGACCCCCCTTCTCTCTAATATACAGTACATACATCAAGGTGATTCCCACCCAGCAGTGCCAGTCTGGCTACTATGAACTAAGACAACCAGTACTACCTTCCCTATAAAGCAACTTACAACCTTGTATCCAAAACAAGGCTATGTACATGCTACAGTAAATCTAAATACACCTAATCCAAAAACGTTGTCCAGACTGAAAGTAAGAAGCTGACTGCAAAGGACACTGGGATTGGTTATTTTTCAATTAATTTATTCATATGTGATTTGAAAAATTTATTCAAATGAGCATTGCAATTGCCATTTGAAAACGCACATTGTGAAAATGTTCTACGTACAGATGAATAAACTAATTGTAAGAATAACAAGTCCCAGTGTACTTTGTGGTCGTCAGCTTCTTGCTTTCTGTCCAGACAACGTTTTTTGGATTAGGTGTATATATATGTATACATTGTATGTTATATTTATATATTTTTAATACTCTGTAAAATATTTAACATTTACCTTCACAGCCTGAGCCAGCAAGGATGATTTTGTCTGAAGAAGCTAGCTGCCTCACTCTACGCACTAATTCAATCTTTTCTTCAGGCCTCATGTATGCATACTCCCCATTAGATCCCTGGACAACATAACCTGAAAATATGATTCAATGACATACATGTACATGACACGTATACATAGCAGCAGGATAAGAAATAAAGATGGCTCTTTGGGATGGAGTAGCTTATTTCATATTAAAGGTGGGGAGTATTGGTGAAAAATTGGCAAACTGTCATTCCATTAGAAATACTATTTTTTTTTAAACATTTACCTCTGTGAATTTCAAGGCCCCTACAAAAATAACTCAGCAAGCACTTCAGAACCTCTCATATTTCATTGGCAAAAATCTCAATCCTCCCATTTTCTCACCTATACCCCCCCTTGATAAATAATGAATGGCTCCTTAATATTGGGTATTTTAGTAGTTTTTGCACATCTGTGATTGGGGGGCAGAGTATTGTTTAGTTCATAGATGATTTTCATCCATTCACAAGGGGATCAAAAGACAAAGGGATGGTGGCCATGCTGGTGGTACAGATAAAAGGACCTAATGAGAAATCTTTTTTTAAATGGCACCAACATGGCGATGATGATGTAACGTGAAAACGAAGAATTGGGGAGAGAAGCCCTCCCCAAATGGGAAATATTGCAAGCCTAATGTGTAAAATATAAACTCTGTTTTTGCAAAAGGCAGGCTAAAATATTCTATCAATCAGAAGAACTTCTGCGAAATATAATCTCCTCTGAAAATTAATTCCAAATTAAATCAGGGGTAAAACATTAAGGCTTAATATATCCATGGTTAACTATGGTATATCAGTGGTAAAACATTGGTATACCCATGGTTAACTATGGTATATCACTGGTAAAACATTGGTATATGAATCTTAATATTTTTCCTGTGCAGGTGAGATCATCCTACCTCTAAAAGGAATTTTATTCCACATCTTCATGTTCTCTTGCAACCCTTTGTCGTCTACTTCTTCATTCTCATCAAAAGGTGTCACTATAGGAGGGTATATCCCAGCTAGGTCTAGTACATCAGTCTTGCCTGTTGACGTTGTATAACAAGCCATTTTTACAATATTCAAGCACAAAGGTTGTCTTCTTATAATTGGGAGAGATAAACTGTTGGTTCTAAATAGCGATGAACAATAATTTACGCCTAAACGTAAGCTTTTTGTTTTGCAAAAAACGTTCATTGGTGAAAAAAGACGAAAATTGGCCGCCATAATTTAATCCTTGTGTTATTATTAGAGAATCCGCTGGCTCAACACAGGCTACCCAACGAAATGCTCGTGTTCGTTTAAAATCCGGACAGTCCGGACTACGGATTTCATCCTCGTGGACTCTCTTTGACATCAATACAAGTGCTTCTTTTTACAAAATTTTTGGTTCTTCGAAACGTATCCTACATAGATCAAAGCGACAAAGAACAACCAGTTCTCATAGAGAGATAGCGATTGTCACTGATCATAGCAAGGCGTTAATCTTACATGGTCTAGGGGCCGACTAACCTCTCCCTTTAGGCTTCGGCCGAGCTCCCTGATAGACCTTTACGACATAAACATGAAAACGAGGTCTAAGGGCCTAGAATTCACGTAAAGTAGATTAAAAGACTGCAATTATGACAGACAGTGAAGTCAAAGTTTCTCTAGAAGATATCTCTAGATAAAAACTTTCAGTTCAGCAAACAGTCCATTGAAACACTGGTGGTACTGCAGCGGGCTTTATAATGTCGTATTAAGCCAGCAAAGCTGCGTTTATAATCTTAATCTGGAGAAAAGTGCATGGAAAATCAAAAGATATTCCTATCACAGTGCAGCTGTACGGAATTTGTGAGATGAAAAGACATTGCTAGTCAACTTTGCCTCTGTTTTTGATTTTGTCGGCCATTAGGCCTCGTTTTCATGCTTACGTCGTAAAGGTGTTGGAGCCGAAATCTCCAGCTGACCCATAAATGGTTTCGCCATGGCATACGATGCTTCAGCAATCGAGTCTGGATGTATGGTCCCAAATATACCTTATTCGCTTGGGCGTATTTGTTTTCGCAAAACAGGTCACGTGTCATTCGTTTGGGACTTTTTCCTTTGTTTAATGGTAACGCTTGAGAAGATACATTAATATGGATAAACCTCAAACAAAGAATCGTATTCCCAAGAGGTCTGTATTGTGAAAACATTACGCCCAAGCGAATAAGGTGATAAATTAAAACTGATAAAATACGATAACTATTGCCTTGGATCGACCGATTCATTGTTCTTGACTATGTTTTCAATCATCACTGGTCGGCCATTGAGAAATTGGGGTATGAATTGGGAAAACATAACCCAAAATGATGATTTGCCTATTAAACTACTAACAACCTGTCAGCAATTCCCAAAGCAGATCAATTTAAAATGCTAACAAAACAATTATTATATTCTCCTGAAAATTGAAGACTGAAAATATTCCATTTTGTTGTCCTCCAAATTGAACGGCTTTTGGAATTAGTGTAAGGGGTCTATCGTTTGAAATGGGAAAACATTGCTTATATTTCCTTTATATGGCGCGCAAGTTCCTCCGCAATTTCCGCTAAAAGTGGTAGAATGGTTCAAAATGCTAGCTGCATACAGCTTGGCAAATAATGTTGACAAAATAAGTAATTGTTTGCAAGAACGTTAGCTAAATAAAGCCGTTCTCGCCCTACTCGGCCGTAAGCAGTACCTATACCCATTTCAGTAGTTTTAAGGCATATAGTGCTATGCACGTGCAGTAAGTCAGTCCCTTACTTTTTCTACTCATGAGAATAAAACCGCTCTGTCATACAATTTTGCTGTTGGTATTGGTATTGAACTTTAAACCTACAGAAAGGAACTGACTATCGCTATCCATTGATGGTAATACTAGATTCACAGTCTAGCAGTTGGTTGTTCAGACAAAACCAACTCAGCAACACCATGTGAATTGACCAGGATAAACCGGCAGCTCTGCATGACCAAGAAAGCATAATATAGGTGTGTTCCAAAAAAGAAATTATTTTTTTATATCTTGATTAGTCATCCACAGATTACGTAATAAAAAGTGGGATGTCTGTAGTTAATCAGTTTTTAAAATCCACATGAATTGAACGAAATTCAGCAACTAATCATACATGCAATCTCATGGATTTCTTTCATCCTGATTTGAGAGGGAAGTCTATGGTATACTCAGTCTGACTTGAATGGGAAGCCTGTGGTACCGTGACTTTTACATGGCTTCCGCTCTGCTGGAACCAATCAGAGAAGAAAGGCCAGGTTTGGCGCTCATTGCTATCACGATAATTCCGCATGGGCTATTTCCTATTAATTCTGCTCGCCTCTGATTGAACGTTTCATGTTTGCCACACCATCGCAAAGAAAATCATGTGGGGCCCCTGAAGAACAGATACACCTAATTTCAAAAACGTTGTCATACAGAAATAAGAATCAAACTTAATTTAATAATTTGTAAATTTACCAATTAGGAATTAATTATCAGTCACGTCAGACGCGGGTGACAGTGAAGTTATCACCGAATTAAAGATAACTAGCTTACTACAGACACCTGTTATGCTTTCTGGTAATGACGCCAAATGAAAATGCGGTCATCGCGTGTGACCTAGTTGCCTAGCGCCTCTAATAATAGCTATTTTATTTTATAATCGACCAATCTTCCCCGATGTCATTAGAATAGTCTAAATACGTAGTAACCCGCCGAAAGATGACGACCTTCAGTCCTTGAAAACGCGAAGCTCCTGCAGATGTGCCCAACAAAACAGCACTACATCGGTTGGGGGATTATCCACCACAAGAACCGGCCCAGAATTAGAATTTCCGCCGTTTCTGATAACCAAAGTTAACAAAGCATAGCCAGAACGTGATCCGCTAAGAAAATAAAAGCTTGGATTGTTTGTCATGATCAAGACGGCAGATTGCTAAATTAAATTTTTGAAGCTTTTTTTGGCAAAAATCCTATTCTTTCCAATTGCAAGAGTCTGCTCATATTCCGTGTCGGATAAATCGGGATTCCCAACCTCCTGGCAAGAAAACATTCCCTGATCTCTGACTTTTTACCCTTTAAATTCAAATTTTCACGGACTTCAC
>WUAP02150232.1:0-26264 GCA_015163945.2 Stichodactyla helianthus
TCGAACCAGTGACCCGACCCGTTGGACCACAGTGGTGAGAGGCGAGCGTTTTACCGCTACGCCACCCATGCCACCCATGATCCCTTTGGGAATGGCAGAAAACCTCTAATATATTATAAAACCTCCAAAACAGAAAATTAAAGAAAACAAGATAAAACATGCTACAAAGTCCTGTGTTTTATATCCTCCGCATTGAGTCAAGATATAATACGTATAACGTACTTTGTATACCACGCCTAGAATAGACTATGACCCATGCAATCATTGTCTCCAATCAGTCTAATTGCGATACTCTAAGAGGGCAGAGACTGAGGAATGGCTTAACGCTATTACCAGCTGCTTTGGTCCTGCCTAGTTTTTCGATTTTATGTAGCTTGACCAGCTGCCACCTATGCCATGGTCATCCATCCCATGATAAGAATTGCTGCGCACTGATTACATGCGATGTATACAGGTACATTACGTTTCTTGCATTTTGACTGGTACCACTGCATCCCATATTTCTTTTCCTGCAATTCATTGTGCAGTGAAATGATGTGGCAAGCAATACGCAACAGCATTTGCATGTCTTTATAAGAACGATTTATTCGTAGCAATTAAGTTGAGAGATTACAATCATTATAATTGTGCAAGTTTTCTCAGTCAACCAAAATGCAGTTGTTCAATGGCATGCTGGAAGTGCCCTCTAAAACGTACTTGCCCCCTCCCCCTCCCCATCCTACTAATTTATTAGTCTCTAACATTAGATCAAATGTCAAAAATCTACTTTAAAATCGGAGGTTAAGAAGAATAATTCAATCTGTACACAAAGTAGAGCATTTTAAATATAATTTGCGAAAGCGACCACTGTTGGTGTCAGAGTCTTTGCGGTCGCTCTACTTGTTGCAATGCGAACGCCAATACGGACCCAACCGTCTTTAATACAAAAAATATTAGCTAAAACTAGAATGGCTTGAGTAGGAATTCCGCTTACTACAGCACAAGAGGTTTCAATGAAATCGTTTGAATTTATATCCGCTCCGCGTAAAACGATAATCCAAAGCACTCGGTACCAAATGAAAGACCTTGAAGCGTTATCGCTATCATCACTGAATAACAAGAGAGCCTTGTATTATTAGCTCTAAATGTAAAGATGTATTCTATGATATAGACTCATGCATTTCCCTGCAGCTGTTTAGAACACACACACACACACAGATGAAATAAATGCTTCTGTTTCCAAAGGCGCGGTGACGCTCGAAAAAAGGCGAAAAAATGTATTCAATAATTGTTTATTTTGAAAAGCGATGAATTTTGTACGAGGTACATTTCAGGAGTTGTTTATAGGTGTTATTTTTTTTCGTACCATAAAGACTTGATATTATAATATATTGTCCACCTACCAAGCAGAGGTATCTATAGTAATTAATGGCTGCGAAACTGTCTATTCTGAATCCGGAACTTTCTTCAAATTCCTGCAGAGGTCTATTTCTTATGCAGATGATAGAAAAGCCACATAATTATAGCAAATTGTGAGCTTCTATATGCAAGAAAAAACAAAGAAAATTATGGACACAGGGGTCCAGGGAATTTATATGACCCATGATTAACTTTTCATGGATTTTCTGTTTGTTTTGTCTAAATGAAGATACGTCGCTGTGCGGCAAGTTTACACTGGGTCGCAATTATTTAATATTCCATCCTCAAATCGCTCCTACATTAAAGTAGAAATGCTTTCAAACGAATACATCAAACCTAGTTATCCGTGCGTCTGTTTATATTCCGTAGATTTTGTCGATTCTAGAATAGTTGAAACGCGATAACCGATGCGTATGTACCTTCGAAGAATCCCGCCGAAGGCAGGTGCATGATAGTCGTACATTAACACGTCTAGCGATTCATCAGTATAGATCCATTTAAATTTCTAATTTTCTGGGGATTTTCTACTTTTGGTACATTGTTTGAGGAAAAACAATCTTAGAACCAATCATAGCGAAACCACCCTTCGTCTTTCTAATAGACTCCCAAAGCATTAATTGGACAATTCCTTGCCATCATATAAAATATTAACCAAGTCCAAGCCCGGTAGGAGTAAACTCATCCCAAAACCATCCCTTAATTGTGATCGATTTTACAGTGACAAAACCGTTGTGGAATTTCCCTAGCTCCATTGAATAATTCACGAAACCCATCTACAACATTTTTCTGCTTTTGTTTTGGCGTTTTCTTGGAGTCATTGAAGACAGTTTCGGAGTCTTAAGACTGTTCGCATAGGAAAAGATGTCCTATACGACTCTATCTTTCTTAAGGCAAACGACACGATTTGAGCTTAGCGTCCTCTGAGACGGTCAGTTGTCTATCGCCTTGCAAATCCTCATTCGAGACTCTTGATCTCGCAGTTGACAAAGGTATTTTATGTGAAAGAAGTGGTACTTGAAAAACCACGTGCTCGAATCAATAGTAAGTGATACCATCAGTAAGAACACATAGCTTGGACACTTTTAAAAGCATCAAGTAAGACGAATGTTTTCCATATAAGAACAAAGGCATCGTGAGGAACTTCGTCAGCTCAACAAGATTATTCCATTAGAAAAGTTTGAATTTTTGTAATGAGAAAAAAATCGTTCTTTTGTATTTTGCCGGTAGTTTGATGCTTTGTGATGAGGAACTGATGAATGAAGAAGGTGGAAAAAGTCTTTATTTCTCTCAGAGATTATTATGTTATGGGCCTTAAAGATAGTGTTTTTGATGGTTTTTCTCAAATCCCATCATAAGGAAAACGACATCGAAGGCGAACTAAAAAAAAAAACAAAACAAAACAAAAACAAAAAAACCCCTGACAATTGAAAGGCCAATAAAGAAAGACGAAAAGATACATGACTCGAAATAGAAAAAGGTGCGCATAATGTGGTAAAGAATAGTAAAATTGGTGCCGTTCAAAGTTACAAATAAAAATCCATTGACAAATAGGAAGCAAGATTTGATTAATGTGTTGCTTAAACCATTAATTAACCACAGTGCTTTGCGTAAGCTTGGATAATCCATCATTCATTGACAACATTCATTCATCAGATGGTAATATATAGAGAAAGAGGTGCCACTTCACCCGACACTAGTCTAGTTCGTGGTATATTTAGAAGCTCCCGAGAACTGTTTCGCAAAGGACTCGTATCAGTATTCCATGCCTGGTAGAATGAGCTCCAACCCTCTCTGATAATTCTGGAAAAGTTCTCTAAAGTTTAAAGGTATCTGAGTATTCAGTTTTATAGTTTTTAGCGTTTTGTTTCGGCTATGTAGATATTTTAAAACTCAATGAAAGCGATGTGCCTTGCTTTAAAGGAAATCCATGTATAATTAATTCTTACTTTTCAATCAAATTGCTACCTGCCAAGTGAATAAATAAGGCGGAAATTCATACTAATACTAAACCAGGATTACGATGAATACTATAAGGAAAGGAATCGATGAATTAAAGATTAACTTATAGGTCATTTGGATCTTCATTTTTTCTAAGATTTGTAATTTAAATGGCAGAAATCGACCCAAGCTATAGAATTTCACTTTAAAGCTATTGGTGGAGACTAGCTTAATGTATTCCAAAATAAAACAGCGTTAAGCAAAACTCTTGATAGCCGTAATAGCGGGGTGAATTATGCGTTTTACTGATCTACACTTGTTTTACCTGTTTTTCCTAGATCATTTCTAAGGCCTCTACTGCTATATGCATTTATATTAATGTTGTCATAAGAAGCAGAAGTGTCGCGGAAAACTAAGTTTTACAGCGTCATTGTTTTGGCTAATTCTTCCCCTGTTGGCGTATAAGCGACTACTCAACTCGCCCGTTCGACAACTCAGCGTCCCATTTTCACCCGCAAAGCTTTTATTCAAACCTTTAGTACGTTTGGTTCTCAAAGAAAATACATAATATTAAACAATTTTAGTCTTGGTTCCTACATATGATTTCTTTCGATAACACAATTAATTATTTTGGGTTAACGTTGATATTTGGAAAACAAAGACGCGACTGACGATGTTGATGTCCTGTGTCATCTCAATCGTACTGTTATGGCGCCACTTATCTTGACAGGTTTGTTTAATTCCAAGCGAAAAAACCTACGAGTTTCTAATTTTTCCTCGTAACTTTTCAAAAAATGCCCATAAACGCTTAATGATGATTCGAGGAGGCATTTCATTTGTACAAGCAACTCTAAACAAGAGTTTTTACTTTTACAGTGTAATTTTGTTTTAAAGATGTAACATTCCTTTCCTGAGGGGCAATCAATTTTGATTGAGGGCTGAGTCATAGGATAAGGGGAAAACTGATTTCAGTAGAGAAAAACTTATCTTTTCAACGTACGATTAACTAATTCTCTTTTTTCAGTCACTCATTCATGCATTTGTTCGTTCGTTCGTTCGTTCGTTCTTTCTATTCACTCACAATTCATGAGCTTTTCCCTTGTATATGAATCATGTCCCTTTAATCTCTTTTCTTTCTTAATTTCTCTTTTTCTACACCACTCACATTCATCAGCTCATTTCGCGCTAAAGTGTACTTAATTCTGCAGATCGAGCAGATTGAAACTGTGTCTTTCATATTCTCATAGTTTTCTAACTTCAATCTACCATTCCTCCTTCATTCTAGTCCTTCGTACAAACTTCTTTGACACGATCATGATTATTTAACAACAACCAAATAAATGACTTTTTAAGATAAAAAAAGTTGTCCCGCCTTTTTTCAACCACGATCACAGCAGAAGTCAAATCTATCCATAAATATCTGATTCCCGTACGACTGTAAGTCTGGTTTTCACTAGCTTCCAGATAAACGATTACAAATACTAAATCTTGATTCCTCTAACGTTTTGGAGAACATAAAATATAGACTTATCTTTACATCTCATTGCGATATGTGACTATTCTGCCTCTGTTTTACTTTTCTATCACTTTAGATAAAACGATATGCTATTACAGCTCTATTTTTCAATTAAAAAAGGAAAAGCTATATAACGTTTCCAATGGATTTGACCTTAAGCGATGGATTTATAATGACACAAGTTTACCAATGGAATTTTACGATTGCTAACGGTATTTTGATGATCACTGAGTAATTTTTAATAATGAAGACATTGTTTGTATTAAATTAGGATAACTCCGGAAAAATATCCAGCGAATCGAGAGAGAAGATATTGAGATACCAAGAGACATGTTTCGTTTAGTGATAGCAAGCTTCGAACAGGGTTGCGGGTGTGAATCTCTGTGTTTTGGATTGATAGCAGTGATATCATCAGAACTGGGTCATTTCTAATTGATGAACTATTTTCTTTATAATTTCGAGGCATTCAAGTCTTGCTTAGCCCACGCGGAAGTAATATAACTGCAAAAGACCAGTTCTGTATATTGCAGGAAAAAAAGAAGAAAAAAAGAGAGAGAGAGAGAGAAAATTTGCAAAATATGTAAGAGGTTAAGCTCAAAAAGGGCGTGCTTATTCCAGTGTGTCATAGTTATTTTCGTTATCATCAACAGAAGGTATTGGAAAAATTTGAAATTATACCAAAAATATTGGCTAAAGAGTTTGAATATTAGCGCAAAATATGGGCAAAACAAGCCTGGTATTTTTCCTTTTCAGGTACAGATTTTCCCTTTAATTTGCAAGCTAAGGCTCTTGGATTGATTATATTTACTGCAGCTATTAAGGGGTTGAATCTTTAGAAGTATGTCCATCAATTCGTAAAATGATTATGCGAGATAAGAATAAACAGCAAACGCAGTATTCACGAGTAAGCTTGGATTTTTTTTTTTTTTTTAAGTTTTCGTGCTATCATCCCGACCAAGTCCAGCTTCTTTCTGAGATGAAAAAACAGCTAAATCAGTGATACCCAAAATGGTTTTGTTTTTAAAAGAAACAAAGAAAAATAATCCGGTTCGAATTGCTTCACTTTTACGCTATGCTCACAGTTTGATCAACAAAGCTAACAATCATATACTCTAAAGACCTTGACAGTCAGAACGACCTATTATATTTCTACTTTGTTTATTCTTTAATGTTATCTTTGCATTAGTGGCTTTTAAAAACAAAACCATTCACTGATTTAGCTGGGGTTTTTTTTCATCTCAGAAAGGATCCTCAACCCTCCTCCCATGGAAAATACAATCTTGGTAAAATAAACTCCAATAAACTCAACAAAGCAGGAAATAAAGTCAGTGTTAGTTTCTTAGACCGTTTCCCACATGTTCATCAGTGGTTGATCATAGACACCTGCGAGTCTTGCGCATGCGCACTGTCAAGCATTACTTCACCAAAGTGATGACAATCTACACCTAGATATGTGTCTCAAAACGCTAAGAGCAAAACAGTAAACGTTTAGGAATCTGTAGTTGATTGTGCTCCTTCTTTAAGAAAGGTCTGACCTTGATATAGTAATTACTGAGGTTTTCTTTCGGATTTTTTTCGAAAATGCTGACTCTCCTGCTTTTTTGGCGCAAGTTATGTTTTCGATAAACTAATCGTAAATGAAATTAATTTAAGTATTCAATCAAAACTGACCGCGTCAGAAGAGGATTAAGAAAGCTAAGCCAAAGAGCAGAACACTCTTAAGAAATAGAGAACTTTGTTTCGTAGTTTAGTTTATTGAATCAAACTTTTTTGTTTTGCAACTGGGCTGATCATTTTTTGTCTTCTCTATTAGTTAGTTGCGCTCCTTAGACTTGGATTTACCAAGCGAAAATTAACCTTCCCTCTTGCAAAAATTCTGTTAAAGACAATTTACGGAAACTTATAAACTTAGGTAAAAATTCAATTAAGAAGCTTTGAACAATCACAGAAGTCCTAGATTTCTTGATTTTTTTTTATGTATACTCGCGTGTTTTTTCCCATGGAACTCACAGGAACTAACTATGACAAAACACCTATTAAAAATCTTTACTTAGAAAGCGTTTTACTTACTTACTTACTTCTTACGCACATCTTAAATTACAGCATTTAGTTTTCTGTGGCTTGAAAGGTAATGAAAAATTAAGGGGGAACTTAATTTAATTGATTACTGCTTCGATGGTATCTCTCAATGAAATGAACATTTTATGAACATTTTATCGACGCGACCCATTGTCATCCGATTCGATGGGAATCTTTATGATCACTTAACTGTACCAAATCTTCATGAAATTATTAGAAACAATTTGTTTAAAGCCATTCTTGATAAGACTGGATGGATTTTTGGTGTGTTTTTAAGACACGTTAATGAATAAAATAATGACGACTCGGGGTTCGTTTACATAGCCGCCATCTTGGAAATGTTAACTACAACAATTCCTCGCGCGCATCGCTTACAGCTGGAATGGCCCGTTGGATGTTCCAACAAGATTCACGGAAAAACTTTGTTTAGTCATCCAACATGACGACTGTTTTACTCCAGATTCTATTGAAGCTTAGAAACTATTTTCAAATTCATTGCCATAAATTGGCCATTCAGTAAGGGACTCGAGTTTTCAAGTTTTCGCGCCATAGTGCGCACGATTCATGAAGCTTTCAGTGTAGAGTAGCTGTATTTCAAGATACATTCATCCATTTACTATTTCACAATTCAAAGTACAATAACTCGGTAGAGCACGATAAACGCACATGGCCATCGCAGTTGTAGTCAAAATGGCAGCGCAAAAGATCGCTATGTCTAAAACTGACAGCGCTTTCGTATTAAAGTAATAACTCAAACTTCTAATAATTAGATAAGCTCTTTATATGGGTTTGGCAAGCAATAGAAATAAATATTGCGTTATATTGTACATTTGTTTATAAATTTGACATACACCTACTTGCAAAAAGGTTGTCATAGGAAAAAAGAACTTTAGTAATTAGTGAGAAAGGAATAAATTATAAGACAAAAGAAGATCATTGAAGCTTAACTCAGAAGACAAAAGAAAGAGTTCAGGTTCAGTGATCTTCTTTTGTCATTTTAATTTATTCCTATCCCACTAAACTACAAATGTTCTTTTTTCCTATGACAACCTTCTTGCAAGTAGGTGTATGTCACAACAGGCAGAGATATGGAAACTAGTTTAATGAGGACTCGTCTAACATCAATCTTCTTTGTCCATCTTTTCATAGTTTTACTGAAGGACAAGAGTAAGGACGACCTTATTCATATACATGATTCATTTAGCTGCTCACCTTAAGTGAAATCATACGACTTTTCGTGTCACTAGTATTTTTACGTTGAAAGTTTGAGAGAAGATGTTGCCGGATTGACAGCTGGTGTACAACGAATTGAACATGTTTTTTCTATTCGTACAACAAAGAAAATTTGTTGCGCGCGGTGTGTAGAATACCAACGACCGGCCTTTGCTTTGCAGCTTACATGGCGGAAATGTTGCGCAAAAATCGCAAAAGAAACGAGAACTATTTGGTTGGGCTCAACCATAGCTTACATGCAGCATAAAAAGGCTTGTTTGGAATCTTTATAAACGCAAAAATGCAAAATTTCGTTATGGCGTTCATACGGCTCGCTCTATCTCATTTTTATACCCGATCAAATATTTATCGATGAGCGCATCTTAAGCTTATTATTCACGCACGTGCAATATTGTTCATATTCACCTAATCACTATACGATATCCTCGAGAATGGTTTATATGTACATTAATACTCCTCGTCGATAAGGAAGATTAGTTTTATATCTTGAATTTTTATGGTTATGAAAAACTGTATGTATATCAAAAGCTTCCGTTCTATGATATTACCGAACCTAAAACTTCATCATCGAGCTATGGCTTTAGATAGGGAGAACGCTTCTGTCTCGACGTTTGTAAGCAAGACATCAACACTTAGCGTCTCTTTGAACCTGCCACTAAAACAATGAATAAATGTACGAAGAGTTCAATTATCGAATTTCTCCGATGCGGACAAGTTGGCGCTTCTGTGTGAGATGAATCGTCAGTCTTTCATAAACATTTGCTGAGTCAGAGAAAAAGAATGCGATCTGTCTTTCGCACAAGATGATCGACAGCGAAAATAATTTCTACTTTAGATGCTATTATCTAAGTTTTTAAAAACTCTTACACATCTAAGTATTTTAATAACGGGTATTTATTGTGTTAATTCTCTAACAGTACTTTTAGCAGGTGGTTACAAGAGGTATTATTTTTCATTCAAAACCAAGGAAGGAGCATTTAGCCAAAATTTTACGTGATGTTCCTTTGTGGTAGTATAACTTTTTGGTGTCAAAATCTTTTCTCTTTCAATGTACCTCCGCGTGTTTATTATTCACTCATACTGAACACTACATTTTACTGCTTCATTATAAACTCTAAAAGATTGGTTACAGGTGACAAGGTGTGGACAAGGAGAGAAAGAAAATGACGTATCAGTCAGTGCAGCTGGGGCGTTAACGCGCGTTGACACAGGCAAATTAAAAAAAGAATTCTGGTGTTTGAATCCTCTCCAGGATAATATATTGTAAAACTTTATTCAAAGTTAACTTATTTTGTTCAAAAAATGAATCTTTTAAAGGCATTTAATTGAGCTCTTAATTGTAATTACTGTCTCCACAACACTAATAAAAGCTATTCCACGAAAGGTTTAGAAATATCCTCACTGCATGTTTGTTTTTCCCATGTTCGGAAAAAATGGCAAGATTTTAGTCCCAAGGGAGAGAATTAAGTTATTTTTGGATACAGTAATGTCCGGTCAAGCAAACCACAGCGTTTTTCAGGTTTGAATCGAAGTTAAGTGCGAGGGAAATTGCCTTTCACACTGTGGAACAGATGACCAGATGATCGGTAACAACTAAAAGAAAAAGTTGTCAAATCGTAGACATCACGACTAACCAACGAATAATAAAAAAAAAGAACTTTTAGCTGAAACAAAATAAAATAAAAGGAAGTTGTCTTTTTACTGAAACGGACAAAATGACTTAAGACAAAATAAATTTGGCGGCTTTTTATAAACATGACAGATAAAAGTGCTTCATAAGTCAGTGTATTTTTTTTTTTTTTTTTTTTTTTTTTCTGCTGACAAACTAGTTTCGTTTACGATCCTTTAGCGAAGCATTTCCCAACAAAGGATCGATAAGACGATTCTATCCACACTGACTTACACAACGCAGCGTTTATCGATGGTGCTAGACTTCATTAACCCGTGCAAACCTGTACAGAGCTTTATCAGGAGTGGTAGACGGAGTCACACGTGTCATACGTGGCTAACTGACCAAAGATTCCCGACAACCCCCAGGGCACTCGCTAATGAACCGGCATTTTTGGGCTAAGCAGTGTACATGACTTCTCCTGCACATTAAAGCGATAAACTTTTGGAACCAGACTTCTTAACTTTGTCTAGAAGCAAACTAACATATGTTAAGACTAGTAATTGAAACCATTTTTAATCTCTAAGGAAAGGGATAGCACTGATTTTGCCTCTTTGGATATGTATGCCTCGAGGATTTTTTTGGCATGGTATAGTCAATCCGTCTGAACTGAACGCATATGCGCATGCCTACAGTTTGGCTAACATTTCTAGAGTCTTCTCACGTGCAAAGAGTTGACTTTTAAACATCAATGAAGTCACTTGTTCGACGAGTTGTCGGGTTGTTAGCGGTAGAGCTGTTTTGAGTTTATTTTTTATGCGCGCCTGAATTAGCCCAAAGTATTTTACGCATCTATCACTCATCTTTGATAAGATTTAAGCCTCAGAAGGGAGGAAATCAATACCAGGCATAGCTGAGCGAAGAGATCACACAATCGTATCTGCAATCATGGGCGAATACTTTTCGTAGCCCAAGCGAATCAGTCCCGGATTCATTATCCCAGGCTCTTCCTTCCCCAAATCTTTCTTATCTTGTGTGATTCGATTAGACTTCCACGGCCCTCGAGTGAATAACATAAGCCGGTTTTCCTGACGACAGCGGTAAGTCAAACACAGTTATACACATTGAAAAGAGCTTTAAAAGATAAATCTTATATATGGTAAAGACTGGAAGATCGGAAGGTCGTTAATAGGATCACGAAGAATGCATAAATATTTTTTCTTTTACTTCTCTGAAAACTAACCATTTTTTCCTGTTTTCTCCAAATAATCCACACTTTCTTTTCCGACATTCTCTTATTGAGCTATCAAATTAGCGAAGACATTACAGTTTCCCTGAACGCAGACTCTCGTAATCAAACACACTGAGCTAAGAGCTAAACTCAGCTATTCTGCTAATCCTTTAAGAATAGTTTTCATTCGGTTACCTTGACGACCAGATATGAAAAACGTCAAATTTGGTGATCCTTTCCTAAAAGAGCACAAAGGTTATACACTCATCGGCAAAGGCTGAACCGAGTTAAGGGGTTGCAAGTGTTTACGAAGAGAATGTGTCCTCTCTCTCTCTACTCGATTGCTAGCACACTAGATTACTCAGTATGCCTTCGGGAGAATACGAACTGGTAGTGACATACTCCATCGCGTTAATTAATTTACATGGGATTATTTCTGTCAAATTGCTTCCCGAAATCTTTAGTTGGAATCAAAGTTTTTGAGGTCTTCAAAGCCGCTCAAGATAACGCCTATTTTGCTCATTACCATTGCAATGAGTTCAAAATCGTTGAACAGTTTAGTGGTAAGGCGGTATGATTGGCTTATGAAGAGTTGAAGGGATACCGCTAAACTGATCACATTGTCAGGATCTCATTTCTTAAAGCCAAGTATATACACGACAGGTACTTAGTATTATAGATTATAACCAAATGGAGTTCATTTGAGGGACTTCAGATGTCATAAAACGCGATTTTGTTCTCGATTTCAAGTACGCAGGAATAAACGTTGCGTTAACAGTTAGTAAGAAGAGTGTTTTGTTACTTTCGTCATTTTTTCTTCCTTTAATTTACCGCGGCCAGTACATGTCTCGTTTAAATATTCATAACCTTATATCATTGGCATTCAAAGAATAAAATACTTCGCAAAGAGACCGTGCTGTAATAATAAATGTGTTCATGTTTTTGTCTTAGTCTTTCTAAATTAAGTTAGTCACAAATAGACTGCGCAACATGGCTGAAAGTTGCTAAGAAAGTGCCGTCATATCCATGGAATGTGAGTAGAACAGAAAAAAAGTAAGTTATCGAATTTACCTCAAACGTGACCAAGAATAAACCTGACAGTAACATGATTAGGAGGGTAATATTTATATTTGGGGTCCGATCAGCTGCGCTCCAGTTGTCGCTTTGTCAACATTCGGATCAGCGAGTTTTGTTTATGGAGGATGAAAACAAACGTGTCCAGAAAGTCACAGCGAGTTGAACAAAGAACGCTATGGGTAGGCGCGGGAAATATTAGTCGTTTATAATTTGCTACAGACTGTACGTCTTGGAGTATTCCTCGATAAAGATCAACGGTTTTCGCTATCAGTGAAGGCAAATGTGAAAGTTTTTAGAGGCCTAAAGGAATTGGTAATTTGTCTTTTGAATAAGTATATTTGTTTACATTTTTTTCCCCGCTACGGTGGAAGGATCTGATGAAGATTGTTCCTAGCTACTGAGTGCGATGAATACGTCCACACATGCTTTAGTTGACTACATGAATCATTTAAACCCTCGTAGTCATCAGTGGGCGGTTGTTTCATCACAATCCGGTTCTGGCTTCTGCATGAAGAAAGCGGCTCCAGTCGTACCCCTTCTTTTTCCTAACACAAAAGTCGCTGTTTTTAAGCCGTGTGTTTGGGCTGCCAAACTCCCAATAGCGGTCGCTTTCAATCAGGCTATAGAACTATCGATAGAAAACCAGACATTCGTCACATAGGTATCCCAGAGTGTTTGGTATGAGTTTTTCTTTTTATTTGCCTGATTAAACCAATGATAGCGTCAGGCTTACAAAGCTGGTTTGAATCACACCGCCACGGCCGCGGATCAGCTGTCCATTGTTGACATTCTCTTTGAGTCTGCAAGCTTTTGTTGGTTGAATACTCCAATCTTAATCAAAAGATGGCCTTAATTTCCGTTGTCTCCAAAACGCTTTCTCGTATGCCTGGGAACAAAAAACCCGGAAACCTACAACTGCAAAACTAGTTGTAACATAACCGAGGGGTTAATCGCTGGATTTGAAGTGCTTACTCTAGGTAAATCTTTTTATACCTTGCCTGACGCTTCTTTACTTTTTTCTTAGGCTCCTTGTCTTTTCGAGTCGCCGTGAATACTCAGAAGAGTGGGATTATACGGTGTTAGAAAAACCGGAAGTCAGTGGCGTGCTCCCTCAAAGGGACATTTCCGTTTTTTACTGCGCAGGCTCCAACCAAACGGATTTAAGTCCAAGCTATGTAAAGATGTGGTTGAAAAATGGCCTGTAACTGTCATCGGATGGTTTTCTTCAATCTACTTTTACTTTTGCTGTTGTTGGCGAAAGTGATAGGCGACAGAGGTGAGTCTTTGCAAATAATCCCCATCATGCTGGTGGTTACTGAGACGCTTAGCAAGGGAAGTCTTTTAGGGACGGCCCGTTGACAACTTTGCACTTAGGCCACACAACCTAAATACAGAACACTATTGTAGACATAAAGTCGAGCAACACAAACTAGACATGACCCTAGCTAATTCACGAGAGTATTTCTAGTTATCTAAATAGAATAGATGGACGCTAGAGCTCCAGATTGCGATAAAACTGTCGTCAAAGCCTTCAGTCTGAAATAGCATTCGCGAATATCAACAACTCCGCGAAACTTCAAGTACGCCTAGAAGCGAGTTGTTAAATGTGGAATTTTAGTACTTATGTGTGACATTTGGATTTATCAAGCCATTTATTGTCTCATCCCTGAATAAAAATCAGTTAGTACTAATCTTTGTACAATTTTCCGTGTTGTGAAGGGAATTCAGTGTGTTGTCCCGTGTTTAATTCAAACACGCGGCCGTCGAACCCAACATATCTCAGGTGCAGCTAAGCGTAAATACGTTGGAATTACAAAACATACTCTCAGATTTTGTTATTCTAAATGAATTTACTTCCGCTCTCCTAAAGTCTGCAGGATATACCTACGATCCCTTGTAATTAAATGGTGCCTTTGTATTAATAGTCTAGATATCCGAATTGAAGAGTACTCAGAGCTTTGTGGTTTCTATTCTCGCCTTTGCCATTCATTGAGGCATGGTGTGTCCACTCGAGCTTTATTGTATAAACACGAGCTACCAAATTTTACACCTTTAAAACCTAGGAAACCTATTCATTGGATTTCGGAATTAAGAATTAAGCTCTTGAGGATTAGAGTGGTCTGTTTTTGCGGTTTTAGCTTGATATTTCGTCTTCGAATACAGCTGAGTACAAACTAAAACATCCATCTGGTATTCAGTCGTACGAGACGAACTTTCAGCAACGCTAAGAAAATCGATACAACTCGGTTGGTGCCAAAAATAAACTATAGAAGTTTATTCATCGCATCACATTTTCTTGTAAATCTGGACTAAAGTCTCGCCACCATCTTCAAGTTGATCAGTGATTATTTATGAACTGATAACTTGCGGAGAAAAATTGGACTTTTTAAACAACGTAAATTCCGAAAAGCCGGGAAATAATTTTGGCGAGCAACTCCAGTTGCGTGTAAACATTGCACCATGTAAACAATTGTATATTTGAACCAGTAATAATCACTCTGGTGGTTTAGTGAGAAAAGCCTTGTATTTCAGCCAAAGATTTTTCTATCAATCGAAATCGTAATTAGTTTTGTCTTCGCTAAGAAATAACTCTTAAATGTCGAGCTTCGAATAAGCTTACTACTCAAAGCGTGATTAGACAGTAGACCTATGATGCCTTTGAATTTAAAAATATATGACAAGTCTTGGTTGTAGATTGTGTGTTTTCGATTCTTAAATTATTTTTTCTGTTCAAAGCTGTATTATATTATGCCTCGTAGGCGTATAATGTTTATCGAGCAATTTAAGCAATATAGTTCTATTTGTGTGACAGATTCTTTGGCAGAAATTAAAAAAAAATCCTAAAGGTTCATCGTCAGTGACAAGTCGTTTCCTGAACTCCTTCAGCAAAAGATAATTCATGAAATTTTCTAATATACCAGAATGCTAATGAAATTTCTTGACAATACAAGTTAATAAGACAGAACATTTGTTTTTTTGGTAATATCTGCCAAGTTTTTGTATTTTTCTCGTAATGACATCACAAATCTACACATGAAAAGGCGGAGGGAAAGCCATTTAAGTGTCATCAATTTTGATTCCTAGAATTGGGAATTTGGACAACCACATACATTGAGTTTAATTGTAGCTTAGCTTTATGTAGATATGTGGCAATGTGGTGATAAATTGTCTCTCTGTTTGCACTATTAACCTCGTGTCAAAAATCGTTTAACCATTTGACATTTTTCATGAGGGCTTTTTTTTTTTTTTTTTTGCGTCTCAGTAGTGATCTGTGAATGACTACTGGTTGGCTTTCGTTTTAAAAGTGAGCCATATTTTACAGATTTATGGCGGGCGTTCAGTAATAATCACTGCAGTCTACATCAACGCATACATTAAGCATTCAAGTGTTTCAGGAGATATATAAGTTTAGCAAAAGAAATAAGAAAAACCGAGTGATCTGAGTGACATTTTTGCGAACTCAACCATAAGTACTTCTAAAACAGTGTTTTGTTTGGGATGACAGATTGAGCCTTATGACTGTAGACAGACAAATTAGTAGGTTCTTGAATATTGCGACTTCGTCTTGTTTTCCATGTGGCAAGACTCCATCTGATAAAACCGTACATAATTCCGACAGCATCAGCCAAATCGTAAAACAAAACCAGGGTCAGAATCAGATATCGCTCTAACTTAAATTAATGAAATATGCTTAGCACTCGCTTCACAGACCGTTACAGGGCCAATATCGGTTTATAATTTTGAAGGAATTTTTACATAAAAGTCAATAGCATGTTGATGTAACTAGTTCTGAACGGCGTTACGGTTGGTAGTTAACTCATCGGAAAAATATGTGGGACAGCCAAACAACACGTACACTAGGACAGGAACAGTAGAAAAATTCTCAGGACTCTTCAAGACGATAACCTCAACGACCTCGAAATCATACACGCTTTATAAGCGCTTAATTTTCTACCGCTGTTTCAAATGTCAGAGATTTTATCAATGTGTTATTTCATGATCGAAGTTGAACAATAGGAGTTCTTTATTTTTGAAATTATGCTTTTTCCTTCTCCACAATGGGTTGTTTTTTCCTTTACGAGATGTAGTTTTCCTGTTTTGGAGCGAAAGGCTTTTAGTACATTCCACACATGACAGATGTCTGAGCGCGATTTCTATGGAAATTTATGATAATTCCTCAAATATTAGATTAATTTTCTTACATTCATTAATTACTACAAGAATTGTTTTTACCCCTATCTGTTAGCCAAAACCAAACGAAAATTGCAAGTTCAGATGATAGCTCTTGTTTGATTGCTATCGTAATAATATTTTTGAAATTAAAGACCAATGCAGAGTCCAAAGAGATTTTATCAGTCGAAGTCATATTTGTTTTGGGTTTTAAGCTGGTCAACGTAGCCAAAATTATTGAGAAATTTATACATATATAGCACGAGTATTTCGTCTTTTTTTCCGTTACGAGGTAAAAAATTTTGATCTTTCTTCCTTTTCATAGAGTTTGTTTTATTCCGTACTGATAAGTTTTTGAGTCATTAGTGCCGAGAATATTAAAACAGCTTTCACTTTTTCTTTGAAATTTCATAGCTAGAAGTAAACGAAAACAACAACAACAACAACAACAACAACAACTAGAAGTAAACGGGAAAAAAACCCCAACTTTTTCCTGGAAAAACTGTGGTGTTCACCAAGGATTGGTTCTTGGTCCTTCCACTATCAAGCTATCCTTTTCAGTTCAAAAAAATAAATCAGTGAATTTTGCCGCTCATCTTACTTTCTTAATTGCCATCGACTAGTTTGTAGGTTTCCATGGTTAATACCATCCAGGAAAAAAAAAAAAAAAAAGGATCGTGAGACGCACGCACTGAAGAATTTTCTAAAGCCTTAGATCAGTTAATGGAGATATGCATAGCATTAGGTCGGATCTATATTAGCAATTTTTCAGCTAAGATAAGATTTTCCACTGTAACTATATCGGATATTTTTCATACTGCAACCCATATTGACTAATTTTATCCACATTATTGCCATTTATGGACGCGAGTGTCTTTTTGTTTCCAAAGAACTTGTCAACAAATAAGTAAAAACCGAACTCCCCAAAAAAATAATTTCCCAAATAAATACCAGTGTCGTGTCCCTGTTTGATTTTATTTTATTTTTGGACCCTGACTGAGATATGTTGTTTCTTTATAGTTGCATTTTTTACATAACCTTTAATAAGTTCAATAATTCGATTACCACGAGACAGATAAGCATTTCCTTATTGTGAATTCTGTGTATTAAAACCTCAGGCTAAAACGTCAATATTTATGAACCGTTGTTCCCAGAGCGTTTAGCCGATTGACCCGATGTCATAACAGCGATGAAATGAAAAGAGTGTTTTGAAAATTAAAGTGACAACGGCTACATGGAAGCGCGTGTAGGCCAGCCATTGCTTGTTGTTATAACCTTCACATGCTGTTGTGATCGTTGATATTAAATTCGTTTTTGTAAAGTCGCTTTGTTCCGTTTAAAATGAACCGAGTGCCCCAATTATACAATTAGTTAGGTTATCAAGATAAGGAAGCTCCCCTGCTGCGAGCATTTAGATAATTTGTTTTGATAAGCAATATATATGGCCAGTATCTTAAGTTGAAAAAATCAAATAATGTGGTCTGTTTTCCTTTTCCTTTTTCGGCTCCTTATCTGGGGCGATTTTGGTCAAGGTCCTTCGTGTTTTCGAGGGTTTGTGTTATCAAATAGTTTCAATCTAACGTCATTGCCTAGAGAGTGCAGGATATTCGGAAAACATCGGTTTTCACTTAAAAATATCTTTAAAAACCGACTTTTTAAACGGTGTAGGCATTCCACATGCAGAGAATGATATTTTGTCTCGTTAAATTGAACTGATTAATTAGCCTAATAGGTTTGAAATGGTTTTTAAAGCGAACTTTTTGCCTTGGGTTAAAGCGAGGTTTTGATTTTTGCCTTTTATTGTGTGTCATGTTTTGATTTTGGAAGAAGCGTGCAGCCTTACTAGGGTATCGATTTTCTACGCATACTACGCAATCGATTTTATAGTAGGAAATTACATTGAGTGCATGTCATTGTTTATAGGGATTCTAAGAGCAAATGGCAAAAAGAAAAGTTCTATTTTTCTTGATCCTGTCGTTGATTTTGCTCACGGTCTTTGGTCATTTTGATTTGATTAGGATTCAAATTTAACCTCACGGGCTTGCTTGAGGCACTTGGAAGAATGTTTATCATAAATTCAAGCTGATTTCTCTCTATTCAACTAAAAAATAATGAAAAAAAAAAAGAGGAATGAGTAGAAGCCTAACCAAACTTAAAAGAGAGGCTCATTTCTCTAAGTTATTTCTGCGGTGGAAAAAAGTACGAGAGAACGACGAAAGAACAAACGAAAAGAATATAATCTGCCTCAAACAAAACACTAAAAACACTAAAACAATAAATGAACGGATGAACAAACGAACGGAAGGAAACGCATTAGTCCCATGCACATTGATTTCTAGTTAATATTCAATCTCATCACTTTTTTTTTCCTCTTAAAGTTCAAATAATGAGCGTGCCTGACAAGAGCAAATCAACATGGAAGTGGTCCTGGACTACCAGTGGCACCCAGCCTGTGGTAAGTACATTTGCATGTCACGTGATCTTTTGCAGGTTTCTTATTGGTGACTGTCTAGACTAGGAAAAGATCCATGTATATTAGACCAACGTAAGACGCACCGCACTGTCTATCATATACATTTTCGTTCGTAAAGATTGTATTCAACTGCATAATTTTCAGTTCAAAGCGATTTGCATCGGCAATAATATCACTATTCTTCGTTTTCAAGTTACGTCATCACGACCATGTTGGTGGTATTTAACAAAATATTTCCCATTAGGTCCTTTTGTTTGTACCACCAACATGGCCGCCATGTCCTCGTCTTTTAAACCTTTAAAGCTACTCAGTCACAGCCTCAAAACGACTACCCCTCCCCTCCTACCACACACAATTGAGTGGAACGAGAATGCCGTGTGAAAGTTTCATAAGCTGTGAGCTGTGCATTGGAAAAGATGATATCATTACAGACTTTGCCATTATTAGATAATAAAAAAGGGAAGAAAGGACAAAGTAGGAAAAAAAGAGAAAAATATAAGTGCTGCCTTTACTTTCATTATCTTTTCCATTTTCTCTACCCTGGCTTCCAGAGTCTCTTTACTCTCGCCCCGGCGACTGTACTTCGGACGCGATACACTCACCGGAGCGAGAGTAAACAGCTTCTGGAATCCAGGGTACATTTTCTCTAATGCATCTTTATTTTTCGCTAGTGGACTGCTCATACATTATTGGATGGAAGCCAAACCAAGATCTATTATTACATATGTGATGTGTCAGCTCCCAGAGGACAGCCAAATACATGGTTACGAAGTGACGCCATAGACGTCCAAAAAGCCAAAAGAATCGACATTACAATTGACTATGCGGTACAGAACTGCTCTGCAATAAGAAACGGTCAACACTGTAAACACAACTTTGATTTATACGCTCACCAAACGTCGAATATTTATACACCTGACAAAATTCCTGATCCCTATTTGACCAGCGGATCTTTCTACGAGAATGTAGGATCGTTGAGTCCTAAGGTTATATCGAGCTCTAAATTACGAGAGGCACAGAACTTCGAAACGCATTCTTTTAAGATCAAAACAGGGAATAATTATGTGTACCTGGCGTTGCACTACAGAGGAGGATGCTTCGTTGTTTATGGGATTCATGTTCATTACTATCGGTGCCCGTCGATGGCTTTGTCTTCGAGTCTTGTACAGCTACCGCTGACCACCTCTCCTGCTAACAACTCGGTGCAGGTTATAGGGTCGTGCACTGAGCATGCGCAACCAATGACAAACGATGGGGATTTGTATGGATATTGTAAAGCCGATGGGAAATGGAGTAAAGATGCGTATGGAGGAGAATGTCTTTGTGAAGCTGGATATGAGAAGGTTTTTGTCAACTCTGGATCCGAATGCAAAGGTAATAATAATGATAATGACGCTTATCAATGAGATGGAAGTTGGATGTCGAGGCTGGCCATAACGAGTAAGCTAAGACGTCGGCGAGCCGTGTTTGTTGACGAGGATGGCATTGATGATGAAATTGATTGTGATGCAGCATGAAAGTGATGATGGTAAAGTTGATAAAAGTGGAAATGAAGGCAAGGAAAAGAAGGATGATATATGATGCTAATGATGATGATGATATGACAACCACGATGAAGTTGCTGCTGAATGATGATGCTTGCGTTGACCATGTTGATGGTGACGGAAGGTTATGATTCTGAGAGTGAAAGTGATGATAATGACGGTTGATTCAGAATATGATGACTGTGAAAATGAAAATTTTGACAATGATAACGATCATTTTTGCGAACTTGATATGACTAGATAAATTATTGGATGATGATGTTGATCCTCATCTAAGTTGTGGGGCTGAAAGATGAATGGAATTTGCAAGTATACGTGAACATTTCTTCTTACATTCCCAGCTTGTCCCAAGGGTACGTACAAGAGCACGGTCAATAACACAAGCTGCACACCGTGTCCAGTCAACAGCAAGCACGTCAATGACCGAACAAAGTGTAAATGTAAACCAGGTTTCTTCAGATCAGAGTCGGAGGCCATCTATTACAACTGTACCAGTGAGTACTTGATTATTTTGTATACTTTTCCGTTAAGAATTAGAGCTATTTTCGTATAATTATCCTTCCATCTGAGTAAATGTGATGAAGCACGGGTGGTGTAGTGATGAGAGCACTCGCTTCCCACCGTTGTGGTCGTGGGCTCATTACTCGGACCCATCATCACCTTGACTGTTAGTTCTTTTCTGTGCTTTGAGGATTTTCTCTGGGTTTTTCATGACGTTTTCCTCGCATTTTTCAAGAGATTAGCTGTTACAGTACGATTCAAAAAACCGTGGGCACCTATGAATATTTCAAGAATGTTTCAACTGTTTTTAGCCAATCAGAAATTGCTCTTCAACCACAAAGATATATAACGACTACGCTTCTGATTGGTCGAGAGAAACACTCCTGAAATATTTGTAGTTCCAACGGTTTTTGGATTTGCGCTGTTAGAATGCTCTCGAAAAACTACCAAAAAATTTTTTGCCACGGCAAATTGTCAAAAGAAGAACGATCAACAATGTGTTTTTCATCAGTATTTTTATCCTGAAAGACAATTTTGTGCTCTAAAAAAGAGGCATCAAAGAACTTTAAACGGTTTTTGACGTCAGGTGTGCCATGAATCCTCCCTTCTTTTTCATAGGTGGCCAGCCAATCAGAGCGTGCGTTATATCTTGGCTATGTTATAAATCTTCTTGAACGAGCATATTTACCTATATATTTGGCTTTGCTCATGGATTTTATCTGAGTAAGAGGATAAGCGATCAAATCGAGTCAGAATCGATTTTATTAAAATAGGCTGGTTTTTAATCATGAGAAGAGGCTTATGTTAATTTTACCTTTTCTTAGAACCGCCTTCAGAACCTCGAGATTTGACCACCATTTTCTTCAACGCTACCTTCGTAAGAATGAAATGGTCTGTACCGTCAGATCTTGGAGGAAGGTCAGACTTATATTACCAAGTGGAGTGCAAACAGTGCGACGATGTAGGAAACGATTGCACGAAGGAATGCAGCCCTAAGGTCAAGATCTATCTGAAGGAACTCACAAACGTCTCGACTCTTGCCAACGTTAAGCACTTATACGCTTACAAGTATTATAAGTTCAAGGTGTTTGCTAAAAATGGAGTCAGTCAAGTGGCCGAGAAGAACAAAAAGAGGGCATCGTTTTCCGAGGTCGTTCTGCAAACAAACGAATCAAGTAAGTGTGGCTTTCTCTTGTGCTGATAAAATGATATATGCTCTAGTGACACACGGCTTATCGTGGCCATGTTGGAGGACAGGGGCGTACAGTAAATCCCTCAGTAGTTTAGTTTGGAGGACAGAACAATATAATTTTATTCTCCTGGGGAACGACGACTGATTGTTTTGTCCACCAAACTGAACTGCTCGGGGAGATGCTGCCAGGGGTCTATATAACAAAACAGCAAACAAACATAGAAATGACTGATATTCCCTCATGAGACATTGGCTAGTGTTAATTGATGGGCACCAATTGCTATCAAAATCATCCAAAATGGCGGATATTGATCACTTGACCCGTGATTCTCTATAATCGAGGGCGCTAGATAGATAATGGTCACATGACTTGGCAAATGAATTACTCGTTACTTTATTCTTCCAATATGGTGGATCATAATCATGTAACTAAATGTTTATTATTATTATTTTTAATTAATTAATTAATTAATTATTTTTTTTTTTCATTTTCATTTTTTATTTTCTTTATTATTATTAATTTAAACACTAAAAAACATTGCGATAAAAAATGAAACATGTTAAAAGACTAAGAAAAACGTTTCGACGTATACTAACAAGTTAAAAATATAAAATAGCAGACACAATATATAGAAAAAAGAGATATCCTAAGGGAATACAACTACGTAAAAAGTTTCGCACGAATGGAATCTTTCTGGGTATTAAGCTTAATATCCTTAATGAAAAGCATTTCATAAGTAAGACAATCTAATTTAGTCGTGCACTTCTTAAGAATAGAAAAAAGGCTATCAAAAGATGCATTCTACCATCGTGTTTATCAGAAAAATGCCTACCAATAGCAGAATATTTATGTTCGTAAATGCGTTGATGTAAATGTCGGCTAGTATAGTTTATAATTTATATAATGTATTATTATTATTATTATTATTATTATTATTATTATTATTATTATTATTATTTTATTCATTTTGTTACAGTTCCTGGGGTGCCTGAGATAATTGTTGCTAAATCACTAAGTTCATCATCAGTTTTCTTAAGCTGGAACATTCAGGAAAAAAATGGAGTTATCATCTATTATCAAGTATCGTACTATCCGGTCGACCATCCGTCGAACATGAAAATATTCAACACAACGATCACTAATGCCACTATAAATGGACTAGAGGAAGGCAATGAGTATTATTTTCAGGTAAGATAGACATACGCGGTGCTTTATCATGATTGTAGATTGCGAACATGATCCTTAAAAAGGCTACCATTTTATGCTCACTTATCTAAAAATTTGCCTTCCTAAGCTATTTTTAACAACAGCAAGTTGTCCTTATTTGGCGTTCGCTATAAACCTTTTTTTACGTCAGGAATAAATTCAATGATAATGAATAATAATGACGTTATGTAAACGTCGAAACGTCGTCTTTTTACAAATATGTTTTTTACAAATAAATTCAAACTTTCTTTAATACTTTTTCATTTTCTTAAGCGTTAATAGCAAAGAGAGAGATAATACTCAAAGGAATGACTATGGAGTCTAAATATGGAAATGAAAAGGCTTAGGAAGTAAATTAAAGCAACGATTTCCCATTTATGTACTCCTCGTTATATTTTTGAGTTATGTATACAAAATTGCTTTAAAATTTTTATCGTATGGTTATTTTTTCTTAGGTTCGAGCAGGTACCAAATATGGCCTTGGACAGCCGAGCAAAACAGAACAACTTCTTCCTCCAGGAAAGATCGATACTATCCGTAAGTATTCCGTCATAAATGAATTTCACCGGTTTACAATTAGATTCAGCCGCCATCGTTCATTTCTAATCCTTTATTTTCTCTTTGATTTACTAGCTTTTTCATGGGAGATTTTGGCAGGCATCGTCGGAGCTGCTGGCGTCTTTTTGATTCTTATTCTCATACTTGTCATCGTCTGTCTACACAGGAAACGAAGGTGAGGTCAACCTAGTCAGCAGTTATCCACATTTCGTCATGTGCAAGCAATGGGGTGGTTCAAATACAAACAATGTTGACATAGCCAAATTAACAGACTGATGCATATGACTTTAATAACCTTCCTCATCCCAAGACTTCAGTCATTTTTACATTTTCAGTCTCACACATCTGCAACTTAATACCCCCCACAAGACTTCTTCAAGATAACCTTACCCCCCTCAATTTTGCCGAACCCTCCCTTCACCCTCTCCCCCCCCCCCCCTCCCACACACACGCCATGATAAATGAAAGCGCCGTTAAGGTAGATTTGTGCGGCTGTAAAAAATGGGAGATATAAATGTGACGTGCCGTGGCGTGCCGGCGACGGATGCCGTATCTTAGACTTCATACCAACTAGTTGAACGGAGGCCGTCAACTTGCCGTGAATTCAAGTCACATTGATTCAAAAGGCAGATCATTAAGAATCGAATTGATTTTACAGTCTTGAACTGTAAAATCTGCCACAAATTAAAATTTCGTAAAAAATTCAAGTCACATCTATACATCAAGAAGACCTATTGGCAAACATCTTATCAGACGTTTAATCATCAGTCAATATTCTGGCGACGTTCCAATTACGAGGCTCGCAATTAAAACAAATTACTTTATCTCGAAAGGAAATGGAGAAATGTACGATTTATCATTCAACGCGTCGGTTTAATTATGCACACCGGTTAATAGACTTTTAATTGCTGTGTTGATGGCTATACACCACGTTAAAATTGGTGAAGTGTGCGGTTCACGTGGATGATTAGCTATCTGAATAATTTTTAGACAGTTTGTCTCGTGAATGTCGATTTGATAAGTGGCTTGGTTTTGATTCACAGGAGATATATCCGAGCACGTGCTTTCGGCATGGAAAAGCTTGGTAAGTTTATAATTTAATCTATAGTTCCAAATCTAAATTAGTAATAGCGGACTCGTTGCGTATGGTATGCATTGCTGAAGGGATCCTTAGTCCTAGTGAGTCGATAAAACATTTGGATACAAATGGCTCCAGTGATGTCATAAATTGATAACAATTAATGAATAAAAAGACCCTAAAATGAGATGGAGGGGAAAACAAAAAGCCTCATACGGTATGGCATATGAATCTTCTGCTCCCTTAGGGTGTATCATCGACTGCATCATCCTAAGCACATTTATACAAAGCGCCTATAATTCAAAGGGTATGAAAGTTTTTAATTTTTTGGTTACAGTAGCAATATGGCTTATCATGCAGGTGTTTCTTTCTTTCTTTCTTTGTTTCTTTGTTTCTTCCTTTCTTCCTTTCTTCCTTCCTTTCTTTTCTTGACGCGCAGATCTCAAGGCAGAATGTCTAAGGCCGGCGTCAGGGTGACGTGACACATTAGCTCTCGGTTATATTTGTTGGTTGGTTAACCGTAATTAGACTAGATGATACAACTGTTTGGATGATGTCTATAATGTGTTAGCGAGCTAGAGCGTGTGGGGTTGTAGTTAAGAAAACAGACCGGTACAAGTTAAATGTATACTACTGATTCATAATGACAATTTTACTGAATCACCTGATTAACTTGCGCATCCTCATAATTTGCGAATAGATCCATACAGAGTCATTTATCATTTAGTGCCGCCCTCCCCTCAGTGCCCCAATAAATATACCGCCCTTTTCATCTCTACCATAGCTGCCATGGCTGAAAAAAAAATTATCTTCTTGTGGCATTCTTCAGTAAACGCGTTACGCGCCGTTTAAGAGTGAGACGCAATGAACTATGGGATTTTTAATCGAAAAAGCGTAGTTACATTCGTACAAGTAACCACAATGCATGAGATAAATGCTGCTGAAGGCTATTGCGTTACACAGAAAATGAGAGAGGTTTCGATTCTTATTGCGGTAGACAATTTTAGAGTCATGACTGTAACGGACTTCCCAAGAAGAATCGAAACCTCATCTGAAGTGTAATTTATTACACAGCAGAGGATTTTAAAAATTCTAATAAAAAACTAAATTTATTTCTCGAGGAGATGGACTGATCCCCGTCGATGGGCACAAATTATACATCGATCCCAGTAACTATGGCAACCCGATGGAGGCGCTCATGAGCGTGACCGAAGAAATTGATCGCAAGAATATTAAACTAGAGAAGCTGATTGGTGGAGGTACGTGTCTTGAAATTCGTCACGCTATGAAACTCTAGATAATGCAGAATATTAATATTTATAGTGTTGTTTTATTTGCAGGGGAGTTTGCAGAGGTTTATAAAGGAACTCTTACAAACGATGCCACCACTGAAACTGTTGCCGTTAAAATCTTAAAGGTAATACTTTGTTAATTGTACACAATTATACCAGCACGCGCAC
>WUAP02150233.1:0-10997 GCA_015163945.2 Stichodactyla helianthus
TATTTTTTTGTGACCCTCCCCTTTTTGGGGCTGAAAAAGTTATGACCCTCCCCCATTTTCCACCCCCCCTCCCCCCCTGATAATTTCTGACAAGTCCCTAAGAGCAATGTATAATGCTGTTTTGATCATTTTATTAATTTCTTAAATTTTTTTATTTACATAAAAATAAAATTGTGCCTTTCTTTAAATGAAGTTGTTCTGAAAACATGTATTTTTCATTTTAGTGAGACAACTCAGTGTCTCTTACAGGAATTTTTGATATCATGTGATCTTTGATGTTTTTAACTTGGCAGGAAGAAAAATTTGGTCTTATATTTTCATAAATCTAAAGTACAAGAGCTGTTTAGTAAAGAGCTAGGCCACCTAATGTTACAGCGCGACGTGCAAAATTATGACCACTTTTAATGTATTCGCATACTTTTGTGCACTGGATTTTGTATGTTAAAGGGACACATTTAGATAAGAAGCTGTCTGGTTTTACCAAATATGGCGAGTAATAGCTCATTTGTCAGCAAAATCCTGCACATAAAAGTATGCAAATATGTTAAAAGTGGTCATACTTTTGTGTGTCACGCTGTAAAAATTGCAGCAAAGTACAAATTTTGAAAACTGAATAAAGTTAGATTAAAAAACATGTTGCAATTAACTAAGTTATACATTAGTGTGTTGATGGCTTATTAAATGATTCATAATGAACAATTGACTATCCTTTTATGAAGAGAATCATTAGCCAAGAACTAAGTAGAAAAAGGAATAAAAGACAAATGCCTGGTATCTAAACATTTACAGGAATATGCACCTCAAAGAGCTTTGTCATTTTCTTGGAGTATGGTATTATTTGTTCATCTTGACTGGATAAGCAATATTAAGTTATTGTATTCTTTGATATCCTCCAACCTGTTTCTTGTGTTTCCATTCTACAACAAAGAAACCTATGGTTCCTAAAACTGACCATATTACCTAAAAAGTACCAAAACACAAGAACTTTAGGTTGTAATAATATGCTCCAAAAAAATGATTGCATAAAATTATGGAACATTATAGAATAAAATAAAACACAACCATCACTATTTTGCTTTCTTATTCATTATCACTCCTACACCCAAACCACCAATATATTATCACTACTAACACTACTATCACCACCAACACCACTACTATCACCATTAAGACTACTACCAGTATCACCACCACCACCCCTTGTAGTCATGAATAGCTAAGTTAAGTTTAATTTATTGTTTCCATCTTTTTGTTCATTTTTGCGTGCATGCATACTTTGCTTATTGTCGCATTTTGTATATTTAAGTAAGTTTCTTTTGTTTATTAAGTTTCTTTGTTCGTATTAATGTCGGTATATATAGTTAGTACATTAGTTAGTTTATCGCCAAGCACAGTGGAACACAGATCTTGTAAGTTTTCCATAGTTTTTCCTTTCTTGAGCTTTTCTCCTTTAAGATTTTCGTTTCTCGTACGTCCACTTAGCTTAACTTTATTAACTTGTTTATTCATTGTACATTGTAGCAAATTGTAATAAATGTATTTGGACTGTGTTTCATGAGTCTACACCCCTATTATTACCAACACCATTCCAATCACCACCACCACCACCACAACTACTATCACCACCAAGACTATTATCACCACCACCACCCACACTATCACCACCACCACCCCTACTATCAACACCACCCCTACTATCAACACCACCCAAACTAATTGTTTATCATTTAAGCAAAATGGAGTATATTTGCTAAAAGAGTAATTAAAGTGCTCACCAGGATAAGCAGCTGCCACTCCAGCATAATCCTGTTACTGTAAAAGAATCCTAATGCAGCAAAAAGTGACTGAAACGACAAAAATAAAAAACAAATAGATGAATAAAATGATAGGCTAGTGGAAATTAGTTAAACTTAATATGACTATGAGCAATGCAATGATACATAAACAGTTCGTTTGTTCACAGGAGTAAGGGGTTGGGGGTGTAAATGTCAATATATAAGAGGGTAGGGCACTGGTTGGCACCTGAGTCTTGTCCTGTTGGGCATGCTAACAAATGAGTTTTTATTAGTAAGAAGCACCAAAAATGCAGCTCTCATATCATTTATTTATTTACCCACAAACACTTACCCTAACAGGTAATGGCTAATTCTACTGGTGGTCACAGATTTTAAACACCCTAAGCAGTAAACTAATGATTTCAACCCTCAAGGGTATCAAGTATGAAAATTGCCTGTATCTTTTTGGATTTGAGTCCCCTCCCCCTGGGGTTAAGGATGTATCAAAATAAGAGCCAGTCAGGGAGATAACAACTATCACTAGTCTATCCAGATGGTTTGATAGACCTCTTTACTTTTGGTCATAATGTTTTCCCATCTCAGACCACATGTCATCCTCTTGGGAATATGATTCTTTGTTTAAGGCTCATAAATATTCATGTATCTTCTCAAGCTTTTCTGAGAAGCAAAGAACCAAAACCGAAGGGAATGACACATTACCTGAAATAGAAAAACATTACACCCAAAGTGAAGAGGTCTATACCTATTTCAAAAAAGGTTGTAGGTCAGAGATCTGAAATCTGAAATCTTAGTCCCAGACCATTTGCCAGCACAGGTCATCATTCAAAGGTGTTACTTGTGTTTAGCTATTTACTTATAGCAAACTACTAAAAGATAAAATTGGATTTGAAAGTAAAACTTAATTAAAAAATAAATTCATAGCTCTTGTGCTCATTTACTCTCTCAGATTTCAGATTTCAGATCACTGACTGACAACCTTGTTTGAAATAGGTGTATTAATACCTGCATGAACTTGAAAAGAGCAAAAGCAGGAGCACTGTCATCAGGATAAGCAAATCCTAGGATAGAATATATCTGTAAACAAAGATCATTACATCTTCATTAAATCTTATGCAACAAACTCAGCTTGCTCTGACTTGCTTGAATTTGGGTAGAAATAGAACTTGTTTGTTGTACCAAGAAAAATTGAGCTGCAATAATTGACAAAACAGCTTGTGCCTGTTATTTTTTTGATACTAAGATTGACTGGTGACAAATATTGTTGAAATGGAGATCCAAATTTTGTGTTCCTGTAAATTATCTAACATTAGGTGATGTCTAAGTTACAAGTAGATAATTTCAGCCACAACAGCATGCTCATTTCCATCAAATTTGAAGTGCTTTTTGTAACAATTCCATGTTAAGTGAAGGATAATTAACCTTGTGCAAAGTGCACCTTAAATCAAGAAAAAGAAACCAGTAAATACTCTGCCAGGGTAATCTTACCTGTGTGTTAAAGCTACTGTCACCTAATCCCAGAAGAAATGCACAAATAAGTGCCATGTATTTACTACAGCAGAAACAAAAAGCACAGATAAATTCATGTTACTTGAAATGAAATTTTCTAACAGACATTTCTAAGAAATATGGAGCATGTTCAAATTATTAAAATTTCAATAATTCAATAAATAAATAAAACATACTTAGGTGATATGTAGGCTTGGTCATGATTTTTTCTCAGTGGAGAGTATGAAGGTATATTGATAAATACCATTAAGAATGCAGCCAGGTGCACCAGGAAACCAAGGAGCACAATTGGATCACGACCAAATTTGTTGGTCTTTTTACCAAAAATACCAAATGCCAGACCCCCTAAAATGAACAATGTTTTCAATAATGTTATTTAGAAATGTATTTTTTCCCCTGCTTTCTAAAATGACTTACTGACTTACTGATTAACTAAAGGTGCAGTAATACAAGCAACAAAATCATGCAACTTGTCACACAACGCTGCATACATACAAGCTGCAGAGCGATGTTGATTGTATTATCACTGCTGCAAGTTGTGGCTGCTTGTTGCAAAATGTAGATTGAAGCACTTTTTACTTTCTTTTTTTTGCAACAAGCAGTCACAAGTTGCAATGCTCATTTTTGTTGCGTGTGTGGAACAATCAACATCACTATTGCATGACAAAGTTCAAAATTGACGTTGATTCATGAATCAATTCAATTTTATACCAGTTATTTCCCCTACTCCAATGAATGCACCAACCAGACCAATCAGCTTCTGTGACAAAGGAATCTTTTCAGTGTTCCCTAGAAAAAATACCATGTTCATGTTACTAGGAGACATGGTGCTAGCTGTGAGCCTGGATGGATGGGAGAAGTGAATGAATAGATGAATGGGAAGGTGGAGTAAAGGGAAAGTTGGATGAATGGATGGTGTAATTGAATGGATAGGTGGAGTGAGTGAATGAATGGACTGAGTGGATGAATAACTGGATACATGGAGTGAATGAATGAATGAAAAAATGAATAGGTGAAGTTAATGAATGGATGAATGAGAGGGTGGAGTAAAGGGACAGTTGGATAAATGGACTGCATAACCGAATGGATGGGTGGAGTGAATGAATGAATGAATAGTTTGTGGAGTGAATAGATTGATGAATAAAGTTAATGAATGAATGAATATGTGCAGTGAATGAACATCTTAATGTAGTTAGTGAATGGATGGAGGGATGGTCAGATCCTTGACTGAAATATTTATTTGTCTTGAAACATATGAACATAAAGTGAGTAAACTTACCAACTGAGGTACCATAGACACCACTGAAAAAGGTCAACTCTAAACCTAGAAAAAGAAATGAAAAACCCAGGATGTAGAATGTATTACCACAATTGAAATGATAAGTATTTTAATTGTAACCTTCAACTCACCTGTGTAAGCAAAGCACAAACTAAGCAGCATCATATCCATTGTCTTGAACAGTCGAAAAGATGTTTCTGTGAATAAGCAAATAATATACAAAGAACATTCACAAAATGCATGTGAAAAATCTGTTATGCATGATTATAGTTTATCAAGAAAAACAAAATTGTCATTAAAAATTAACTATACAACATACTTACTTAGAGCCTCCAAGGGCCCTGGTTTGCGGCTTGGAAATGAAGTCCTAGATGTAAGATTAATAAGTATTAAATTTATAATTTATATTACAAGTAAACATAAGTTAAAGGACATGTTATACGGATAGCAATAGCAAACTTTCAGGATTGTAGCTGCCTTTCATGTGTAATTATGAATATAATAATTATTATTAAATTGTTACAGAAATTGTCATTGAAACAGTTTTTTTCCTTTATTGGAATGGAAACATTTACTCCTTTTCCTTTGATGAAACATTTAATGAAGATGTAAGAATATTAAAATCAATACAGTACGTGCCTTGGTGATTTTTTTCCTTCAACATTTTCTAGTACCTAGAAACAATTTAAGAAAACAACCAATATATTATATGAATAAGGGATTGAAGACACATAGAATAAATCAATCAATCACTGCCAATCACTAATCATATAAGAGGGTACTGAAGGGGTAAACTGAGAACTGGGATTTGCCTATTTTTGCCCTGGGAAAATGGGATTTAGGATTGAAAATGGAAAAAACAACAAAATGAGAATGGAAAAAATGTCTTAAAGACTTTAAAAGTATGTCTAGTGAAGGCTCAGCTAATTTTCTTAGTTTGGGATTTAGACACTGGGTAGTGGGATTTGTAAAAAAAAATTGGGATGTAAAATGGGATTGGCACCCTCTTTTAGGACCTCTTAAGTAATGTTTCTTATGTGATGGCATGCAGTTGATTATAAGAAAGATTAAATTGCGATGTTGTTGTAGTCATACCCTTTCAGCATGCGTAGGAGGACGCCGCAAAAGAAACAGGAGCAAAATTCCAATTCCACACACAGCACTGAAGACAATAAATACTGTCACCCTAGTGTGGTTAGCTACAAAAGACATAAAGCAACATTAAGCAAGAGTTTAATTTCTTCCTAAGGACTTCAGCAGACTGGTTAATGAGCTTGGCATATACACCTATTTCAAATAAGGTTGTCGTTTGGAGATCTGAAATCTAAAATCTGAGACTTAGAGGAATTGAGGGCACAAGCTGTAAATTTATTTCTAAATTAATTTTTATTTTCAAATTAAGTTTTTTCTTAGTAGTTTGCAATCAGTAAATAGCTAAATATGAAACCACCTTTGAGAGATGACCTGCACTGGCAAATTGTCTGGCTCAGATTTCAGATTTCAGATTGCCAACCAACACTGTTTTTGAAATAGGTGTATACAGTCATGCAGGTACTACTTAAATTTTACAAATGTTTATATTTTTTTACTCACCAATTTGTGAGCTACCACTGAATTCAAAGAAGACAAACAGATTTCCAAACAACAGGCTGGAAAAAAAAAAGAATAATCAACAACAATAATTTGTTTACCTTATTGGCAAACCATATTATTTCAAAGGTTATTATATATTGCATCAAATTTTACAACAGAAAATAGAAAATATTTACTTCTCCCCTTTTTTTCCCCTTGCCATTAAATTATTTCACATAGTACTTGGAAACATTCTTTAAACTTTTGGAATCTTCCCATTCAAGGAGCAGACATGGATGTTTTCTGGAGGTGAGCAGTGTACACTCCTCAACACTGCTCTCCTATGTGAAAATTCCCATCCTCCTCTGAGTGAGAAGTATGTATACAATATTACCCTTCTCCAAACTACCCATCTATAGAAAATTCCCCCTCTATAGGGAAGGTATGCAGATTTGGACCTTCACAATATAAAGTACTCTCTTCAGACCATCCCCACCCCTTGAGAATTCCATTACTCCTGTATGGTGAAGGTATGGAGATTTTTTGTAACCATAAAATGTTAGAAAACAAACCTGCACTGGAGTAGAGCCCAGAAGATACCACTGTTCCTGGACATGGTTTCAGAATCAGAATTAAGAGTCAGAAAGTTTCCTTGTGCTGTCCAGATAACTTAAACAAAGAATCAAAAATAGTTTGCTATTAATTTGTTACCCTTGCTAATAATGACACAGGTACAATGCAGTCCATTGAAAATTGGTGTACAGTAAATCTATTATCAGTATATTTTTAAAATGGAACAAATAAAAGAACCAACAGCAAACAATCCTTAAAGGGATTAAAACAAGCAACAAACTTAATGGAATTATTACTGGTACTGTGCATGCATCTTTTTAGAGCCTGGTAATTTTGGGACTATTAGAGCAGATTTTGTATTCAAGCACTGTGATTTGGCAGGTTTCATTTTCTTACTATTTGATTATGGTTCAAAACTGTACATCAAGACTTACCACTTGCACCAAGTCCAATAATGACAGACCCCAAGTAAAGACTCCATGTCATTGGTTTAATAAAAGACAAAATAAATAAGCTGAAACAAAGATAAAGATCCAGAAAAAGAAACTTAACAGTTGACATGAGAGATTTTTTTCATCAGGAAATTTAGAACTTTGTTTACTCATTTATTCACACATACATTAATGACTGTACAGATAAAATAGAAGTCATGATACTGTAATACAGTGTGCCAACCAAGAAATGGTGTGTTAACACTATATGTGGATCCATTACATTTACAAGAGAGCATACCATTACTAAACATTAGAGATTCAAGTATCAGAGCAGCATGACTCAAAGCTACTGTGTTTCTTTCATAACAAAGCCAGAAGAGAACACTTTCATTTATACAAACTATACTACAGGTAGAGCAGTTTTCATATAACTGTAAAAAAATAGTAAGGACATACCATGCTATGACCATGATGATGCTGTGACAAAGCATTTTCATTGAATGAGAATTTATCTCTTGCCCTGCTATTGTTTTAATGCTGTCAATTCTGTATCATGACAGTGCCACATGCCATGACATTTCACAGTCTTATTAAAACTGCTCTGTTGAAATACATCACACTTACTCTTCTAAATCAAATAAGTGTGCAGCTCAAGAAATAGTAGTTCATGACTGTACATATTTATTAACCAATCAGCCAATATTGTGTTTATATTATTAAACCTGATGGTATTACTTACAAGTAACAAATGCCTCCAATGACCATTGATAATCTTGGTCCAAACACCTCAACAAATGATGGCGCCAACCAGTTGGAAAAGGTAAAAACAGCATAGACAATGCCAAGACTATAAAAATAACATTACAGATCATGACCACAGCATTTTATCCCACACCATAGAAAATACTGCCAATCAGAATGCAGGAAAGCCGTTGTATATTTGTCGGTATTCCACTCTTCCTTCCCATCATGCATTTGTATTTTCTATGGTGTGGGATAAAATGGTTATACAATGCGTTCTTGTGGCACACCATGGAATATCCCACTTGTCACTTGTATTATCTGTATACACACTTGCCTAAAGCCTCATGTGCACACAGAAAATACAAGTGAAGTGTGGGATATTCCATGGTATGCCACTCTAAAGCATTCTATAACTAGTATAAATCCTAATGTATTCACAAGGTATAGCCTGTATAGCTTTATTTGAGACTGTAGATGACTGGCTATTTATACCTGTTAAAGATTCTAAAAATTTGTTTAAAAATTTTGTCTGAAAAATGAAACTCACCTGAGATATCCATCACCTGAGACCAAAAAAATATGGGAATTAGAAAATATCCTCAATTTTCGATATTTAACGTGTATAAACACCATCATTGTGAAGTTAATGTGCCTGTCATTTTAACAAAGAGTTTTGTCACATTGTTTTGTTGAATGATCAAATATAATTTTGGTTGCCAATTTAAATGAAAATTACCACAACTAAGGTAATATAATATGCCCTCCTATTCCCTTGAATATTGGCACAATTTCTTTCATTTAAGCTTGAGCAATATCCATCTCGAATGTTGCCTCATTTTTTGTACCTGAAAACGTTTCATTCTTGGCCTTTGCTTCTTCTTGTATTCCTTGAAGAACATACGGCTGACAAAACAAAAACAGAGGTTTTCAGCATTTAATACAAATAATTAATTCTTGTCAAACCACAAATTAAAATGACAGACGGTGACACAGATAGACAGACCATTTTTGGGGGACTTTGAAATAATTAACAATGAATGTAAAATTGTAATTTGACAAACTAGAAAAGCCAGATTATCCAGATAAAACCCTAGCAGGAAAGAGCCAACCAAACAAGTTCCAAGAGTATTGACCTGGGGCCAGCACCTTTCCCACTATTGAGCTGTTAAGTGTGACATCACTTGAATAAAAAAGGTGACTTCCAGGTCCAAAATGAAAAGCAGTTCTTTGAAGATTTTTCTTGCTTTTTTCTTCATAGTATGAATTGGTGTACATAGATTTGTTTATTACAGGTGTAGGAGGAATTGTGGATAAACGTTTTCGTATTATTTCAGTGCATTTTGTGGAAAATTGGACCTGGAAATACGTCACAACTTAACAGCTCTATACTGTCAGGCAATCTCTAAATTTCTGATGGAATTTTAGAAAACAAGTTGATAAATAGATTTAATAAATAAGCATACCAATCCCGGGAAAATTTTTAAACTACAGTGAAGCAGCTTGTAACCTACCCAATATAATAATATTCTGTATAATACAATATTTCCTCAGATTCAAAGCTTATAAATCAAAGTGAAATAACGAGGGCAGATATGTATTAGCACAGTCAAACATTTTCCTTTTAACAGTTCATTCCACATTGTAATTTCGCATTGTAGATTGTAATGAATAAATAAACGAACAAACAAACAAATAAACAAACAAACATAACTTTTGACAAGTGGGTTCCTAAGTTCGTTCGGAAATTCGGAAGTTCAAGCTGTACTTTGGAAGTTCACAACGAACTGAGCTGCTCGAGACCAAACAAAAAAATTTCAAAAAATGCTGAATATCCACGCGGGAAGTAGGTTCGAAGTTCGTCAACGAAGTTCACTGTGAACTTCCAAAGTACGTTTGAACTTCGGAACGAACTTTGGAACGAACTTTGGAACGAACTTTGGAACTGGCATGTCAAACGTTATGTGAAACGCACTGTAACAGGCGAAGTTCTCTCGAAAGGACAAGGCGTAGTTTGCCATTATTACCCTAATAAACTAAGCAAAACCAACAAATACTTCTAGCTCTGACGTACCTCTATGATGGAAGTAGATTGAAATGCAGTGAACATGAACATAAACGCTATTCCCATCAGAATAACGTTCCACATCCTGACATCACATTCAGCCGCCATCTTGCTGTCTTGTCTTCTTGACTACAAACAATCCCTTGTTAGGGAAGGGTCGGAAGATTTATTTAAATTTCTTTATAAATATGTAGAAAGAGAACATTTACCTCTTACATGTTTTCTAAAAGCAAATAAGATATTAAATAAATTGCTAAAAGCAAAGTTACCAAACAGAAGCACGAGTAGAATTTTTAAAAGTTATCAATGATATATTTGGTAACCCACTACCACCCCCTAAGTCATTTTTGCTTTCATCACATGATCAACCACACGCTAATACACAGGAAGCCCAAGTCCAGTAGACAGCATTCTATGTTTGTACCGGGGCTATCGGGGGATTTTCTTTATAGTTTACAAGAATTTCGAAGTCCCGTATGTTTCTAGGTTTATAATCCTTTTTTACCCATTCAATGAAAATTTTTTCTTAGGAACCATTTTCTTGCAGTTTCTTTGCCCTACCCCTACTCCTTACTATAATGGACCTGACTAAACTGGATTGTTTTGGTGCCTATAAAGTGTGTGTGTGTATTGGGGGGGGGGTCTGATGTCGGTTTCTTCAATCTAAAACACTCTTGTTGCCTTTTAAAAAAGTTGAAATGTCACTCCCAGTTTTGGTTTATTTAACATAAGAAAACAGGGTAATCTCAGATATTTTTTGTATGTTCCTGTCATCTTTTTGCAAATTCCATGTCGGATGTTGACTTTTAGTAAGAAGCATTTTGCCATTTTTTGAGTGCACATCATGTGTTTACAGGCCCCTGTATTTTGCAAAACTTTCCAGGAATTCCATTATCCTAGAAAAAAATTCAAAACCCTCCATTTTTACAAACATCCCTCCCCCCCCCCCCCCCCCCCCCCCCCCCCCCCCCCCCCCCACCCCCCCCAGCGCCACCGCGGCCACCGCGGCCCCGCACCGCCGGCCCGCCCGC
>WUAP02150255.1:0-10996 GCA_015163945.2 Stichodactyla helianthus
GTTCGTTCGTTCGTTCGTTCGTTCGTTCGTTCGTTCGTTCGTTCGTTCGTTCGTTCGTTCGTTCGTTCATTCATTTTCTTTTTCTGCTTCCCTCTTTTTCCTTTTTTCATTCTTATTTCTTTAATCATCATTCCATTAAAAAGCACTCTGTTTTTGCTAGCATCAAACAACGTAAAACAAACTTAGCGTTTTTCCAGTCGTAATTCTGGTCAAAATAGTATAACCACATATGGATTGATGCCGTCATACTTACATTAAAATCCAAACCTCACTTCATAATGCCATCCACGAAAAGCCCAAACTCAGCATGAATCAGTACGTACCACGGACTTATTCGATTATCAATCTTTCAAAAATAATAGACAAGAACATATAGACAACTACTTGAAAATGCGGTATTCTGTGCTGTATTTACACCTTGGATATGCTCCCCCCCGCAAAATTAAGCTTTGTGCTGATCTCGTCTACCTGTATTTGTGTATCGGTTAAATCTTTGAGAATTATATTTATCAATAAACATATTTTTCTTACTTTTCATTTTTTCTATTTTCCTTCTGTCATTCATCCTTTCATACTTATAACGTGTGGTCTGAAATGGGAAATCATTATACCGAACTGTCTAAGCCTATTCAGACTAAGTCTTGTCTGTTTTGCTTAATGAAGCATTTTTTTTTTTTTTTTTTTTTTGTATTGAATGATCGTTGTATGATCTCACCTCTGTAAAGCAAATGTTTCACATCTCTCTGTTTCCAAAGTCTCTCGCCTTTCTTTCCACCAGAGTAAACAAGAAGACGATTATTTATTCATCAACTTGTACAGCATATATAACCATTAGCTGCGGTGCTGTAGCTTCTAACCACGTATAACCGTAACGATACATACCACAGTCTAAGTACTAGGGATTACAGGCAACTCTTTGCTTATATAACATAACAACCTTAGCCTGAACATCCTTTATGACGTCAGGTACAAGGGAGATCGAAGTCAATATCCAAAAATGTGGTTAACTTAATTAAGTTCATCCAGCTGTAGAAAAAAATTGCAAAGTGATATTTCGGTCTTCTTTGCAAACTACGCCATGTATATCACGAAAACACGAATCAGCTTTTATGTTGGCGTTTCCCAAGCCGGTACATATTATATTTATGATTTTCTGTCAGCCTCAGATAAGAGTTTAATAAAGCTGGCCGTTTTTCTTACTTAGTTGCAAGATTGGCTTTTATGATGTTAATTCTCTTTCCTCTTTACTTTCGATAATTTAAGAGAAAAATAACGTCTGGATGTCATTACCACGTATACAGAATTCCATCTCAATATAAGGTTTAAGATTAATGCATGGAGCTTTTTACTATAGTATAAATTCTGTAGTCACTGAATATTAACGAAAAAGTTGTGAAGGTGGTGGTAGTGGTGGTTGCTGCTACTGTTGTAGTTTGCTATTGAAGCTGTTGTTGTTGAAGCTGTTGTTGTTGAAGCTGTTGTTGTTGCTGCTGCTGTTGTTGCTGTTGCTGTTGCAGTTGCTGTTGCTGTTATGGTTGCTGCTGCTGTTGTAGTTTGCTGTTGAAGATGTTGTTGCTGCTGCTGTTGTTGTTGTTGCTGTTGTTGCTGTTGTTGCTGTTGTTGCTGTTGTTGATGATGTGCTTGTTGTTGTTGTTGCTGTTGCTGTTGTTGCTGTTGTTGCTGTTGTTGCTGTTGTTGCTGTTGTTGCTGTTGTTGCTGTTGTTGATGATGTGCTTGTTGTTGTTGCTGTTGATGATGTTGTTGTTGCTAATGCTGTTGTTGGTGTTGTTGCTGTTTAGTTGCTGCTGTTGCTGTGGTTACTGTTGCTTTTGGTCTTGTTGTTGCTGTTGTTTTCAATTTTGTTGTTTTTAAAGTTGTTGCTGCTGCTGTCGTTTTAACTGTTGGTATCTTATCCCAAATTATACAAGCAAATAGCAATCCAAAGGAACAAAAATATTACGGAGTGTAAACTATAATATCATAAGTCATACTAAATAGGTAGCAGTCACAAAATTATTGAGCTAATTGTCAACTTCTTCTAAACAAATAAAAAAATCACTGGCTAGGTCTAGACTGAAAATAAAGGTGAAAACAATTTATCATAGAAAACTACCGTACTAAGCTCCCAGCCAGATTAAATCTTGATGGACCAATTTTACTAATTCCCAAATTGGAAGAAAGGATACTAATTCTCATTGTAAAAAAATATTTATCGTTTAGTATTTCACTTCGGGAATTTATAGTAAAAGTGAATCGGATCTATTGGAGAGGAGAAATGATGTAAAAGAATTTACGTTATTTTCTTCTTAAAAAATAGAGCTACTCCTCGAACAGCAAAGGCAAGAAGCATATATCAAACAAGTGTTAGCGCTCACACTGAAGTGGGTCTTATTACAATGCAATATTCAGTATAGTGAGGACTGTGAAGGTATCTATTTTTAGAATTAAATTGTGTATATTTAATCTTTAGTATTTTGCGAGGAAGACATTCAGACTGACATTTCAAATCATGAATTTTTTAATTTCCTCTTTGCGGCTTTTCAGTGCTTACTCGGAATAAAAAGAATAGGGAGAAAAAAGAAAACGCATGAAGGAATGCATGAAATTGAAAGAAATTGAAATAAGGAGCTTAAGTCAAAGTGAAAACAAAAAGAAAAAAGAATGAAAGAAACGAAAATAGAAAAAAAAAAAAAAAAAAAAAAAAAAAAGGAAATCGCTATACGCTTGAGGTGACGAAGTGAAGTCGACCAAAGAGGACACAGGAAAGAGAATAACCAAAGGGAATTTTCTATGGATCTTTGTATTCTACCTCCCATCGTCGCTGTACTACATACTCCTTCTACCTTGATATTCTATCCATAAAAGCAAGCATCACTAATCTATGATTTTTCTACACCCACACTAGTACTCCTAACCTAACTAACTTCAATCTCCTAACTATATTATTGATTCACTGTCTTGGAAGCTCAAATTTTTGGGCAGCACTTCAGTAGCTACCCCAATAACGTGGAAAACAATAATCCAGATTTTTTGGGCTAGATTTTTTTGAAGTTGCTAGCAGTTAGAGCAAGGGCTAGTCTCGAGCTCTCTCCTGATGCCTTATGGATGACCTCAAGCCTGTTGTCTACACTGTAAAGACAGAAAAGCCTCCGTTGCCAGGCCTGAAGTGAATACGCTGCCTCGGGGTATGGTAACCCGTTTTGTGGAAATGTTATGTTATTCGTCTTAATGTGAGGAAGATTTTTCCTCTTTTACTTCTTTCAATTCTTGGTCTTTCTTTCTTTCTTTCTTTCTTTCATTCATTCTTTCTTTTTTCATTACCTTCATTTTCTATTCTTTTTTTCTTTTCTTATTCCTTTTCTTTCCTTTCCATTTCTTTCTTTTTTCTTTCTTTCTAAATTTCCTTCTTTTTTGCTTTTCAATCGACTTAGTCAAACGGAGAGAGAGAGAGAGAATAACTGAGTGCCTATGACTCTTGTCCTTCCCATCATTTCCTTAAAAATTCGACGATAATTGCAGGGGAACTATTTTTTGTTATTCTTTTTCTAAATCTGTGTATAATATATAATGTATATATGTGTGTAAGCTTGGTATAATAGCCATTTGGATTAAATATATAGAAAATAAGCATAGCTTAGTTGATTACTGACAATGGTCCGCTAGATTCAGTGTATAATGCGTAAGATCGTAATCTCTTCCACATCTACGATAAGCTTTGATGACTTGACGTAAGTTAAAAAACCTATCACAGTCAGTCATAAATCAATCCATTAATTCCATAGAACAAAAAAAATCAATTTAATCCGTAAAAAGATTTAAACTCGCGAAGGGAAAAGCACTAGAGAAACTCACACGCTATGAGGAAAACGTCTTGGTTGATTTATTTTCTTTTTATTTATATAATATGAGATATTTTTAAATTTGACGAAGCAATTTGTAAGCTAGGCATGACCAAAATATCAATATCAAAGTGTAATACTTTATCAACAAAAGACATAAATTTTCATTCCACTTAGAAAGCTTTCAACCAAACTATCAACCTTTGGCTTTCAACCAAACTTTCAACCAAACTAGCCTTAGAACGATAATCTCACAAAAAATGAAAAAATACATTTACTCCGTTTTATATTCTAGAATTAAAAGCTGAAACGAAGATTGCTTTTCGTGGCTTTTGGTATCGAAGAAGTTATTTATAGTGAGTAAAATTTGAATTTTTTGATATTATTACTAATCTATCGTGCATATAGACTGCTATCAAAAATGTCACTTTCAGTGACAGCTATGAGCAAATACGCTATTATAAGAATTTTGATTTTGATTTGATTGAACAAGTCAGATAATTATAATATTTATAGTATCATAGTCCTTCCAAACTAAGACATCCACTGTTTCAGATAAAACAGTTGCACATGTTTAACTCTTCTTAAGGTATCTACCTGCTGAAGTCTATACGAAAATGGAATGCATGATTTACTAGAAGATATGTTTCTCTAAGATTCTAGATTTATCTTCCACACTTTCGCATTTGATAGCTTAAAGAACCAAAATGTCAAAAGTAACTAAACGCCATTAATAATTGTGGTCAGTTGTAGATAAAGTTAGTAAATAACCTAGCATTTTTCGTTGTCTAATTTGAATGGCAATCCTACATACCGTTAGTCAATTTTAGATTTCCCCTATAGTGTAATAACTACAGAGAATCTGTGGCTTAACTTTAGCTCTGCTAGCGGCAAATTAAAGAAAAAGATATAAAATTTGTGGTCTGATGAATAAAGCTTTAATAATGGGTTAAATCAGTACTAGCGATAAGAATTATGCGGCCAACGAAAGTACTTTTGTCAGATGAGTCAACAAAATCAGTATTTCTCATCTCTCGAAGCCTCTATAAAAACGTCCATGAAAAAATATATAATGTAATGTTTAGAAGTCAAATTTTTTGAAATGAAAAAGGAAAATTTAAAGCTGTAAGTTCAAGTCATATGATTCCATATGTTTAGCTTCGTCTTTGGATGTACTAGATATAGCATAATTCATCACGTAATGTTAAAAAGAAAACAAGCTTTAAGGAAATAAAATGATATATTTTATTTATGAATATTCCGTTACCTTAGCTAAGGTATTGAATCAGAATTGCTGCCATTATCTTAAGGCTGAGGATATGTTAAACATTAAAGAAGAATATTCCTGTATCAACAAAACTAATATCGACAGGTAGAAAAGCCACAAAGATTTTCACCATAACTAGACAACGACTGTGAATCTGCGGTTATCACTTTAAGCTCTTTTAATAATAACCAAATATAAATATTATTTTCTGACGTACCTGGTTTTGGATCGTTTGGTGAGGCCTCCTTTTCGTTCGTGAATTTGCACCTATAGTCGATACGCCTCTAATGAAGATACAATCAGAAGCTGTTGTTTGGAATTGATTGTTTCCCAGAATACTCCAATCTACTGTGATTTAGTTAAATGTCAGTTAGAACTACTCCTAGTGATGCGTTCATCCTTGCGGAATCTTAGTAATCACAAGCAAATTATTCCTACGCAGTGTCTGAGGGTCTTCTAGTCCTTAACAGCACTCAATAGCACTCCACAGCGCTATGGATCAGCAGTAAAGGCAACGGGCTAGTCACGTCATACCGGCTTACTCTTTGGGAAACTACTAGCTAGTGTCACTGGACTTAGTTAATTTATATTTTGACATCTGATTTACAACTATAGTTGTTGATCAAGCTTGATATGTATTTCTTGAATCATCATCACCATCATCATCATCATCACCATCATCACCATCCATCATCATCGTCACCATCATCATCATCACCATCATCACCATCATCACCATCCATCACCATCATCACCATCACCATCATCACCATCATCATCATCATCATCCTCATCATCCTCATCATCATCATCACCATCATTCTTAACATTCTTTTCATCATCATTCTTTTTTTATTAATTTATTGATGACTATATATTCACTTGATCAAAGAAGACAAAATAGTGCTTTAAAAGTCAATTTTTTATGTTGTAGTTTTAGGATTTGGGAGCCAGTTTGTTTGTTGTGGATAGGGTTGGTGATACTGACTAATCAGAAATCTAGATTTTTATCCATTAAACCTTTGTACCAATGTCATTGCACTTCCATGACGTCATGAACAAAAAGAAATCCCAACTAAGACTCAGAATTGTGGATATGATAGGGGTAGAATATGTACACTGAATTAATAAATTCACGAGAGCAGAAAAAGGCGAATATCGAGTCCCAATAGGAAGTCAGATATTAAGACAGGAAAAAGCTCATGAGACGCTAGACCCAAGACTAGACGGGAAGAGAGAAATTTTAAATCTGTAGACAATCCAAAAGTTTTTTCATAAACTTCAAAAGTGAAGTACATTTTTGAAACAACAATCTATTTTTTGTGTTTCTGTGTTTTTTGTTCATTGAAGGATTTGCGTGAGAAGATCCCAATATGAGCCCCCAAGTACCTTATAAAGATTATTGAGTCATCCTGTTCGCGTGGGTGTCTTACTTATTGTCCAATCACGCATGAAGGAAACGATGTATTGTCAATTCAAATGATGGTCAAAGAGTGCAAACCATCTTGAGGATATCTAGGTCTCTAAGTCTCAGAGCAGCAATACTTTGGTGAATATTGTTGAACCTGGTAGTTTTGTTTTGGCGTTTTTGTTCATTTAGTTATTGGCGACTGAGAAATACAATCTTGGCCGATGGTCCGTCTATCCCTCCCTCCCTTGCTCTGTCCCTCGCTGCCTTCCTTCGTACCTATCTCCCTCCCTCCCTCCCTCCCTCCCTCCATCCGTCCGTCCGTCCGTCCGTCCGTCCGTCCGTCCGTCCGTCCGTCCGTCCGTCCGTCCGTCCGTCCATCCTATACCTTATCTAAAAGCACAAATCCACAATGATATGTAGCATGTAGTAGCTTGGCTCTCTGCCAACAAACTAACATTAAATGATCCTAAATCAGAGTTTATGCTAATTAGTTCTAGGCAGAGACTTTCTACTCTTGAAGGAGACATTTCTTTATCTGTTAATGGCATAGAACTCAAAAGAACTTCTGAAACTAAATGTCTAGGTGTAGTCATCGACGAAAATCTGACTTGGGATTCCCACATTCAAAGTATAACAAAAAAACATTTCAATGAACTTGGGAATACCGTAAGAAAATTAGAAACGTCTTGAGTCAAGACTGTCTCAACAGCATCTACAAATCAATAGTCGAACCTTATTTTAATTATTGTAGTTTAGTATGGGACAGCATTGACCAAGGGTTAGTCGATAAACTACAAACAAGCCATCTATTTCAAGAACTAAAGTGGGTTCCACTTGCCCAAAGTAGGATGCAGGAAAAAGCTATTATGACTGTTTAGAATAGTCAATGGTCTTGTTCCATCCTACGTAAAAGAAATTTTTACAAGTCATCCTGGTTCTCAAGCATATAATCTACGTTGTTCTAGTGACAACCTAAAACTACCAAAGGTTAGAACCGATATATATAGAAATGGCTTTGCATATACAGGGGCTAAATTATGGAATTCTCTTCCTGAATCTTTAAAGAAAGAACGCTCCTTATCTGCTTTCAAAAAGAAAATCAAGTGCTGTGATCTCTCCATCGAATGTTAGTATCTATAGATATTTATCATGAATTGTACATATTTTATAATTTTAATCGCATTATTCATATCATTATATATCACTAGTTAATATTTGAATGTTGTACATAATTTAGTTATCATACGACCTCTAGGTAGACCAACATTAATTATTTCATTGTACTTGATATTGATAGAGCATTCGTATTGAAATAAAGTTATTATTATTATCCATCCATCTATCCATCCATCCATCTATCCATCCCTTTTTTCCTCTGAATGTCTGTCTGTCTGTCCTTTTGCCTGTTTCTGTCCGAGTTTTTGTCTATATATATAATTTCCGGTTTCTAAATTTACCGTAGACCAAATTAGACCACATTCCCACAGACATACATATCCGATAATAGAATATTTTAAAAGGTTTATAAAGGAAAACAGTCATTCATTTCCAGACAACTGCTCTAAATGTTACCGCAACCTCCGTAACCAGATCCAACAAATGATTTTCACAAAAGTATTAGTTCACAAGGCAGGAAAAATATTACCGGTAATTATAACGATGGTATGAAATTTCATCCGGTTAATGTAGGATAGGCGTGCGTAGCCTAAACATTAGCGCATACATTGTATGACTGTGAAAAGCTCGCAGCACGATCGGTACCGTAAACGTGCCTTGTCATAAACGTGATGTTTTCTAGAATTTTGATATACTTTGCAGCGACTTGACCTTGTCACAACCATTTTCGTGCCGCGAGCCTTTAACACAGTCACACGAAATCTGCTCTTTGACTCCACACAATCAGTAACAGTGGTTTAAAGGAAAGGTCCTCAGATCCGTATCGCGACAGCGCCGTACTGTCAGCAGTATGTTGAATTTTTCAAATTTGATCAGAAATCGACTTGAGAAATCACGTACAATGCAACGATGATCCATGCGATATCTACCGAGTCGAACCTAGAATTGTTCAAGAGGGGTCGAGTTCTCATACCCTCGTGTGCTAATCCAGGATAAACTCTTTGTTCCAAAGTATATTTCTTTAAAGTAATGTCTCGACTGCGTGTCGCGGGCACCTGCGGTTTTATTGTTAGTTTAAAACCACATTAACCTACTTTACCTTTTATTGTCCGATAACTTTATAAGCGATACTTTTTGCTGGACTGGGCGCAGACCTACCCCTCCCCTGTAGGTTCTACTGAATGTCCAACCTCAATTTCTGATATTTATGTGGTCACTGAACTAATACCAGTCTTTGCGAATATAAACCGCCTGACTTTTCAATGCAATATCATGCGAACTTTTAAAGGTTTCGTAAGCAATTCTGAATTATCACATATTTTACTCACTATATCACCATTACATTATCTTGCAGAAGGATGTGTAGACAATTGATTTATTAAGTCGAATTCATCATTCGAGTGCTGAAAGCGCGCTTAGAAAATAGATTTGTACAAGAAAAAGATGAAAATTTCCTAAATTTTCAAAGTGTCGGCCTTGACGATTTTTTTTCATGCTCTCAGGCATCCAATAATTGCAGCTTATTATTTCCACACTAGATGGACATGAATAAATTGTGCTTTTTAATTAAAATAATTTACAATTAAATCAGATTTTGTCGCCTGTGATGTCACTGGAATCATCGGCTAACTATTCCTCATATTTCAAATATCAATCAATTCAGCAATCATAATATCGTTAGTTTTACGACTACGACTTCCGACACATCTCCGATTCTTAATTAAAAATTATATTACTATGTGTTATACTTGTCATACTCGTGATATTCTATTTTTTTTCCTTTCTGTGATGATGTGTCATACCTTTGTAATGGAAACTAGTATAGGCTAGTCCTTGCACATGAACTCAATCTTCAAGCCCTCAAAAAACTAGACTCATCTCTGCATGAATTCCTGTGCCAACTCTCTAATCCTTCCATAAGCCTGTTGTAATGGCTGGCCATATCTATGGCAGTGTTCATTCATTTTTCTTAAGTTTCTAAGTGACAAAATAGTCGACACATGCTTACGTTCACAGAAAGGGCGCACAAGATGGCATCCTTCATCCCTTGTGTTGCAGTTCAGTTTTTAGAAGACAGGATCACTCAACAAAAACATGCAATATATACCTGATTTTTCAACTATGCTATCAAACTCAAAAATGTTTAGAACTTAGATTATCAGGTTCAATTTGGTAATTTTACAAAGCAGTAAAATCTAAAAAGATAATATGGATCGAAATTAGATAACTTTTAAAAATTAAAATGCTTGTAGTTCCTTGAATACCTAGTAATCGTCAAAGCTTTCAGTTTTTTCTTTTGAGAAACATGTTCTGTCAAAGAAAACAATGTTTTTCAATTAATATCATTATGCAAATGAGCTGCACCAATCATTGAAGAAGTCTGCATGTTCTCCGTGCATTCCATGTGGGTTGCAAAATCGCGATACTTCAGTCAGTGATTCAAACACCCGGCCGAAATCTACCGTCTGACCTTCCCACGATTTTAAGCAAAAATTCTTATCGACGTAATGAGACCGAAGGAATAGATGTTAGAGAAACATGAAGGAAAGATAGGATTTAGACAGTTTTCACAGCAAGTCAGGGGAAACGAGGCTTTGAAAAACTACTTGCAACTGATGGACGCGAAATCGCTTCTGCCATCTTACCGTATTCAGAGATTTGCTGTTACAATTAGTGTCTTTGCATCTACAAATCAAGGTAAATATAAAATCACTATCTTAGAAATTACTTACAATTTACGGAGATCCACTTATGGTTTGAGCATCCAAGATTTATTCAATGTACTTGAGGAGGTAGCAGCGATTCTGGCTTTGGTCCTTATGAGTTGCCTAGAGTGTTATCACCTTTACCCTTCTACACTCGAAGTATCTGATCTGCTTTATATATTAAACGCTGTCAAGATCAAGTCCTTTCGCTAGTCATTAAGCATGTTATGCGATTACTGAGCAGCTCAGGTCAAAGCAAAAACCACTTAACTTTGACTCGTTTAGACTAAAGATAATTAAGATTTGCTGTGCTTAAGGTAATGGAAGGTATATATTGTCTGAGTTATTTTAGATCATGTTTGTAGCGATTTTTTTTATGTGCAAGTCAAACTGTGTTTTATATGTTCCTGTTCTTGCTTTTATCAGAAAATAGAATGCATTCATTGACAGACTGTGATTTTCTTCCAAAAAAGAAAAAAAATTGTAGGATTTTAAGTGAAATAGGACATTTTCACTATGGCCTCATTGACCTCTACTACCATAATCCCTTGCGCACTTTCTTTTGTTTAACTAATTAGCACCAATGCACCATTCTTAAAAGTGTCGTGGAAGTGAGGCTAAGATAGGAATGCAAATAAAATGCCACACAATCCGTCTA
>WUAP02150266.1:0-10995 GCA_015163945.2 Stichodactyla helianthus
CAAAGCCTTTGTTTGCCCCCTGGACATCCCATAATATTGAGATTTAAACAATGAAAAATTAATATATTCAAGGTGGCTGCTGTATTAGTAAAAAGGCCTATTGCAAATTACTGGCCTCTAATGTACAGTTTTATAGACAGCCCACCCCTCCTTTACTTTATGACTAGTCCCTAAGGTGCATCCAACTGGACTTATTATTTGACTTGTAAATGTAGCCTACATTAGAAAGGCATAGGGCAATTGCCATGCTTTTGATATATTTTTCTCTACTAGTTGGTTATCTATTCTAATAGATCTGTAGTGGTGTTGGCCTTTCTTAATCTTTTAATTTTGTATTCCTCCAAAATATTAGTTTCTGAAAGAATGTCTCACTTTTTTATTTTTTCTTTTCTTTTGTTTCCTCCCACACAGGCTCAGGTGTTTTAGGCCCAGAAGCACTAGAAAGAATAGGAAAGGTACTGCAAGATATAAATACCTTTATTTCAAATGCTTTTAATCCAATGTCACAGTACTGTCCATGTTTCCATAAACCACATTTGAATGTGCACTAGAGAGATTTGTAGGGTTCGTACTACTCCATAAATACCTTAAACTTCTTGACTTTAATTAATGTTTTCAAGGACACTTGAAAAATGTTTGAATTTTAAAATATTTTTAGCTACACCCCTTGAAAACTCCTTGAATTTCTGCTTTGATTGTTACTTGCAAGGTTCTGAAATACATGTAGACCAGTCATCTGAAATTTTTGTATTATCAATTAAAAGGCTGGAAAGCTTGTTTTCTACATTGATTGGTCTACAAATGCAGGCAAAATATGATACATATGACACAGTTGAACAACTGCAGTAAAGAATGGAAAAATTATAGAAAACATCCCAGTCATGGCAAGGTGCACTTACATGTAAGGCACCATGCGTGCCTTGGACTTTTTAAAGTCATATGAGATCTGCTCTATGAATGCCCAATTACATTATAGCCAAGCATGTTACATGTACATCAAATTTATGCATGACCCCTGTCAGAATGCATGCAAAACCTCTCATGGCATCAACACTCCTGTTAAACTTTAATTTTTGAGATATCAGACAAGGATACTAGTAATAAGCATCTTGAATGTATTCCAATTTTTAATCAGCTTTGATTCTGTGTCTTGAAGGCCAGCCAATGATACTCCTTGGTGGCAAAATAAGTGATATCATTTCTTTCTTAATTTTTCAAGATGATTGAAGACAAACCACAGGGACTGTATCTTACACGGATACCAGTAGAATATAAAGACAAATTTGGTGTGGAACTACCAGATGATTTGTGTGAACAACTGCTGTTGCACCCAGAAGTAGTACACATTGAAAAAATGTAAGTAACCAATTATGTGTTATTATAATTAACAATGCTTGTACATAGGGCAAAATTTGAGACTAGATTCCCTAGATTCTGGGCAATGCAAAATGTAAAATATAATTATTAAATAAGCTGTAAGAAAGGCTTTTCCATGTTCTATACAGCTGTTATATCAACAAACAGGATGTTGGAAAAACATGAGAAAAGTTTTAGGATCATCAGTCCAACATCCCAAGTGTTGATATAACAGCATAGAACATGAAATTAGAAGCCTTTCATAAAGCTTTTATAAAATATAAGGACATGCTTCTATGGAAACCATGTTTCCATGCTGATATATCACATGGTTTTTAGCCAATCAGAGAGTGTGTTACATATATATCAGTTATTTTATAGACATTATTGTAGGATTCTTTTTTTGTATAAGATGCTATCACTGTATTCTGAATTACTTGGGAGTGCTTGTCATTTTGGTATTGATGGCCTGGGGTTGATAATGTTTATGACATGAAGATAAGGACTATAAGGAGAATACATAAAAAGGAGATAACTGTGGTGCCAGATTTTGGTGGTTTATGGAGGTAGAAAAGGAGAAAAATTGAAATAAAGAAATAATGCCTACATTTTTTGTCACTTATTTGTATGTTCAAGTTTCAAGATTTTAGAAACTTAGGAAACACAATTTTTTATGTCAAAATATGAAAAAATTGCACAAAGTGATAAAAAAAATTAAGAGCTGGAACTTATATAATTATTAAGGTTAGTATAATTAAAATCTAAGGAAGACTAAGAGGTGTATTTTTGCATTTTATTTCCTTCAGTCACACACTCTATATTGTATATCCACCCAAGGTTAGTACAGTCCAACTAAAGTGTTGCTAATATTATCTGTGGTCCTTTGAATTTACTATGTAAAAACAACAACAAAACAGCAACAAAATGTATGTGTACAAATTTAAGCCTATATTATAAATTAGTATTAGCTAGGAATACACCTCCCCCCCATGTCAGGGACCACAGAGAGGGAGGGGCTGGGGGGCTATAGCTCCCCCCCACCCCACTGTTTTTCCAAATCTACATTATTATAACATTTTCAAAGGTGCTCTGGGATCCTTCTCAAAACTTAGCCCCTCCACTTTCCAAGGTGCTCTGCATGATATTCTACAAACAGTAGTAAAAAACATGGCCCCCTCTTGTACCTTGTCTTAATTTTAGGGAAATTTTTGATAATTCCCAAATATGCTCCTGAAAAATCATGGCCCAATGTGAAAATGATGCACGAAGGCGAGACTTTACTGAAATCATTGTTGGCATGAAACGATGTACATTTCTTTGACTTTTTCTGTTGCTTAAAAGTATACTTTACAAGTGAACTGTAAGAAAGTCATAGCGAAAAGAGTGTGAAAAGAGCATAGTTGGTTTTTCATCCCACAAAGTATGTTTCCACATGAAGCTTTGCCTTATGCATCTTTCAAGAATTTGGAAATGACTTGTTCTAAATGTGAAGGTGAATGTGAATTGAATAGATGTTACAGAAGTCAAGCCACTGATTGTATAGAGATTTTGCATGATCACTTGAAGGCAGCCATGTTGGATTTCATTAACAATATAATCATTTTACATGAGAAATATTGCAATAGCTTAGGGAATGAAATTCAGTCTATTGTTCTGCCATCCAATATGGCTGTCAACATGTGCTCTTGCAAAAACTCTGTTACATATTATTAGTTAGGTGTACTTACTTTATCCATGTCCATAACTGCTTGTGAGTCAAAATTAATGTTTCTTTTTAATTTTATTGACTAGAAAACTGAAACTGTGGTAACAAGTGAAAAAGCAAAAGAAACTAATGGTATGTAACATGTTTTCAATTTAATTTCCTAACTGTCCCTTCCAGTCCACTTTTTTTAAAATTCTTTTTGAATTCCCTGATTGTAGATGCTGCAAAGCAGAATAAAGAAGAAAAGACACCAGTGGCTGAAATCTATGCTGTGAAACCATTTACTGTTCCTGATATTGGGTGGGTTCAAGATTGTATAAAATAATCGCTGTTACTACCGAATTCCCCGAAGTGTCGGCAGACCGGAAAAAATGATCCATCAGATTTTCATTTGGATCGATCGAAATGATCACGTGACATTGCATACTTTACGTGGAATGTGGTGGAGATATTTGGCGTGGGAAGTCTGCAGTTTGATGCCAAATATAGAAAATTTTGACATATTTATCCTTAATCTGCAGACTTCAAACGCCATCACATTCCAAGTGCGTTAAAGTATGCAATGTCACGTGATCATTTTGGTCGATCCAAATGAAAATCTGATGGATTGTATTTTTCCGGCTGCCAACACTTCAAGGAATTTGGTTGTATTACAGCTGGCCAAAATGTGATAATCTTTTTTTTTTAAGAATAATTCAAGTGAGGCTATTGGGTCAATACGATGCATAATGGCTCATAATCATCTCATCTGCATGTAGATGTTATAACAGCTATTGAAATCATTTTGGTATACATGGCTATTATGATGGACTAAATTCACTAAAGGAAAAACATCACTGGTGAACAAAGAAATGATACTTGATCAAATAATGTGACTTCAGAAAAACTGAGATCTATTCCCATGGTTATACCAATGGAACCTGCCATAGCTCATTTTCATTATACCTGGCAGCACAAAAATGAATTTTAGCATGGAAACACGGCTTGGATTCTAGATAAATTAAGGATTGTTTTTGAGCTATTAGAACAATGGAGAATGTAGCAGAAGTTTCTAACCATTGGGTTTTTGGTTTTAAAACTTCTCATCCATAATTTGTACGGATGTGCATTGGCCATTCGGAATCCAAGCCTCAACTTCATGCATCATTTCCAAGAACTCGAAACTCCTCTTCATTATTCTTGGTGATTATTTGGTTAAGCTAGTGGACTGAAGTTGTTTTGTTTTTATTTTTTCCAGGTCTTGTGTTCAGGTTTACTTGTCCCATGTTGAAAGTATTAGTCAATTTTATGTTCAGTATAAAGACTGTGAGAATAAGATCCAAGAACTGCAAACCGTGCTGGATCTGGATTTCAAGGTAATATGCTTCACTTGCACATTAAACCAGCCAATCCATGTTGGTGTCATTTAACACAAGATTAGGTCCTTTTGTTTGTAACACTGACAGAGCCACCAGATTTTTGGATTCAGAATTTTAAATGGTGAAAATTTAGAGTTTGTAAACTACAGTGATAGTAGTCATTACCAACCTCTTGTATTCATGAAAGGAAGCTAGGCACTTTATTTTGTTGGGTATGGCCTGAATAATAGCATAACATGATATATAATCTCCCTACTTAAAGAGGATGGCTGAATATTTTCTGAGCCATGCATTTCTCTTCATTTCAGGATGAAACAGATTTTATTGCAAAACCCAGCCCTGGGATGTATTGTTGTGCACAATTTTCAGTGGACAATTCTTATTATAGAGGGAAAGTACTACAGTGTAATAATGAAAGGGCTACACTCACAACAGAGATATTTTATGTTGATTTTGGAAACTCAGAATGGCTGCCAAATTCAAGGCTGCGGCACTTAAAAAAGAGGCACGCTGAACTGCCTCAAATGGCTGTACATTGTTCTTTAGATGGTATAGACAATGCTGATCCTTCTATGACAGAGAAATTAAAAAGTTTAACAGATAAAGAATTCAAAATGACTCTGATTCGAAGACAAGGGGATGTTCTTTGTGTGCGGTTAACTGATGAAGAAAATGCTGACATTACTGAGAAATTAAAGAAGGAAAAACAACCTAATGTACAAATTAAAACAGAAGAAAAGCCAGCAGTACCTACCGATAAAAGTTATGATTCCACCACAACAGTTACTGAAGCTGACAAGATTTCAAGGTAATGGTTTATCTTCATACACTCAATTGCAAAATTGTTGTTTCAAAACATAGAAAATAGAAGCTGAGAACCAAAGGTGTTTTGGGAATGACATAATTGCCACATTTATATCATGATGTTACGGCTTGTTTATGAGGGGGACAGAATGGTCCAGAACTGACAATAGAAATTTGAAAAAATTCTGCTCTGTTAGGGAAAGTTCTGCAATCTGCAAAACACCTTTCATACCAATTTTCTTTGTGTTGTTACTGTTTTGTCCCCCTCCCATAACCTTGATCCTTAGCATTTAAACAATATATTGTTTTGATGTGATGTTTTAGTGGTATAGGTCAATGATGGATAATTTATTGTGATTTATTCATTTGCAATATTTTGCCTAGTTTGTAGAAGTTGAGCAGATACGTGTTTAAATCAGTGAACATTTTGAATATAGGAGCATATTTTACTCATATCTCCCAAATGTTAATTGTGCGTGAACATTCTCAGTGGCCGTCACGACATACGTTAACATTATAACTTCCCATTTACTATTGAGCTATGTTATGTATTTTGAACCTGACAACACTTTTGCAATTGAGTAATATATTGGATTCCAATTCAGCTGTGCTGAGTGTTTTCATGTTAGTGTCCTACAGATGATACAAGCCCTGCTTCCATTAATGATAAGGATGGCAGGCATCAGCCAACTGCATGGTTGTTTACCCCCCTTTTAGTTTATTTCTGGGCTTTCAAATGGCCATAATTATTTTGGCATGTCATTGCTTATGTCTTCCATCTCTGCTTTTGCATTACATGAAAACAAGTGTACCCTCATATAATAGACCTTTCCCAAATTCTCTTTATTGACCAGGGAATAATGTTTTCAATTTGAGCTGAACTTGATGTATCAAGTCCAACCTTGGTTTGAAACTATTGTTTTGTTGTCACTGATTAAGCAAATTCAGGAAAGGTCTATGCCCATATCGGTTGCAAAACCATCCGATATGCTTGGCCAAAACTAAGGCAATGTTTACATGAACTGTACTTGTATTATAGTGGTGGCCATTATAAACATATTTCAAAAAACGATGTCGGTTGGCGATTTGAAATCTGAAGAGACCTAGAAGAATTGAGAGCATGAGCTGTGAATTTGTAACTAAAATCAGTTTTAGTGTTAAATTAAGTTTTATCTTCTGGTAGTTTGCAATCAGTAAATAGCTAAATGCGACACCACCTTAGAGCAATGACCTGAGCTGGCCAATTGTCTGGCTCAGATTTCAGATTTCAGATGCCGACCAACAATGACAAACAGACTTGAATTAAAAGAGTCAGTAAAAACTGACATAATTTAGAAATATTTCTAGATTCATATCTAACTTATGTAATGATTTTTTGGTTTCAGTGCACCAGCTGTTGAACAAAAGAAACCTGTCAAGCCATTTCTCAGATATAGGTCTATTTCCAGTGATCAAGAAAAGAAAATACCAGGTATAGATTAAATAACTCTTAAACAATAAAACCACTGTCTTGAACAATTGTCAGTGAAAATCTGAAGTGCCAAAACAAATCTACAGTAGGTCAAGCATAAAATCCTTGCAATATTAGGGGCAGATCTAGGATTCAGGGTAGAGGGGTTCACACAAGAAAAAATTTGAAATACAACTTAAAAAAACTGAAAGCATAAAATTTTGAAATATGTTTCAAAATTTAGGGAGGGGGATTCACCATAGGTAGCAGGATTTATGGACATCCAATGACTACCCTTAAATCCAACCCTGACTTTAGTCTGTCCTTTTGTATTAAACACAATGTTCCAAGTAAGGTAAGAAGGGGGATCATGGGTACCGGCTGTGACCACCCCTTGGAACTGCCACAGGATATAAGCACATTTTGCTTAACCCTTTCACTCCCAGGCATAAGCTTTTTCATTGATTTTCTGGTCTTAGTTGAATCACAAGCTCTAGCCAAACCATATTTGGGGTTGTCATGGAAACGTCCACTGTTCTAAAACATTGAAGGCTCACTTTTATTGGCCCCATGTCTTTCCATTGCAATGACCTTTTGTTTGAGGGAGCAAGAGCGTCTCTCTTTTGGAGATTTGGAGATTTTTGAAGTTTGAGCCTTTTTTAGTGTCATTTTGTCCATTTAGAAAGGGCTGGAGGGAGTTCATTTCCATCAAACACAGCATGGTGTCATTGCAGTGGTTCTAGTTCTCACTCACAAAAAACTGATACATAACTAAATGGTAAAAAACACAACACAACATTTTTTGATACAAAATAATGTAAAATAATTGTCCTTTTTTTCAGAAAGGGTTCTCATCCCAAATGATGATTTCATGGATATTCTGGTATTCAATGTTTTCAGTACTGATAACATTAGTGTCATGTTGTATGGAGAGGAGTATTCTGTAAGTACCATACCTTAACTTTGGCCTTGGACTTGTAAAGATTTTAAAAGAAACATTCCAAGTTTAAAGGACAAATAAACATACCACAATAAAAAAAATTGAATATAAATCCTGTTTATGGCATCATAGTAGCATATTTAATGCTTCATGAAAATAAAAACTGCCAAAGAAATCATGGCAGCAAGTTTAGTGCCGCAGCTTATTACTCAGATGATGTTATTGAGAGTCAGTCATAGCATTGTGTTTTAGTTGTGAAGAGTTTGGAATAACTAAGTGCAATATAGTTGTTTGCAATTCAAGATCAATTACAATCATTCGAAGTTATCAGAAAATTAGCTTGTTAAACCCCCCCTCCCCCACCTAAAATTAGCTTCTTACCTCCCTTACCTCAGGACAAGGATCTTTAAAAACTTGTCCACTTAACTCCTGTCAGTAAATTTCCATGCTTTCAGGCTTTACAAGTGGACTATAGTGAAGTGGTTAGATGTACTTTTATCTTTGTCAAACAGTCTTCTTATCATGACTGGATTGATGACAAGGGAGTACAACAGTTTTATCAAACGGGGGGATCCAGGATTTTTTTCTAGGGGAGGGTGTAGCCCAGAAGGGGGGCATTTTTGGCAGTCCAGAGGGCCCTTTTTTCAGTACTCACTATCTAACACTCAATAGTATGTGAGCCAATCAGATTGCAAGATTCATGATAGTATGCTAGTGGGTTTCTGCTAATTATATTTATTCATATGTATATAAGTATATTACTCATACTTATGCCTATATACATATAATGATGTATCCTGGTTTTTATTTGGATCCAAGCTCATGAAGTGAAAAACTCCAGATAAAATCTGTCTGTCTTTCTGGGCACTATCTGCAGAGGGTGTACACCAGTAGTATTTGCAAGCTAAAGGGTAACATTTAGTACAGAAGGGGATTTACTTGTGTTTAGGGAGTGTACGCCTTCAACACCCTCATCATAAATCTGCCACTGTCAGATGTGCTTTACTTGATTTGTTTTTGTCACTTTTTGGAAACTCGGTGTCTTCAAGCAAGTTTGTGTTTCATACTGATCTATTTTTATCTTACTGTGAAATTTAGGATAAGCTTCTTGCACTAGAGATAAGCATGATGTCTTACTTCTCAGAGTCCAGTGAAGGTTTGACACTGTTTCAGTTTGTTTAGTCTTTAATTTATTTGTCTTGTAACCATTATAATTGTTGAAGTGTGACTCTGAGGTTTGAGAGATTGCAGTCTAGATGACCATCATTTAGATTAGTCTTCTGTGATTTGTCAAACATGTAAAACTAACTAAGAATATAATTCTATTGGTCTCTGTCTGAAAGCTAGAAATTCCATCATCCTGAAGTATTTTAGTTTTAGGGTGGGCTTAAATAGTAATGGTTATAGCCATCATTTATCTACCAGTATCTATCCATCTCTTGATCTATATAGCTACCAAATCTGTCTCATCACATTTTGTTCAGCCATCCATCCATCCAGTCCTCTTGTATTTTCTATTTTACATCTGGTTGAACGTATTGGCCTGCCTATCCTTGACACATACTATGTGCTGCAGAATTCCTTATAGAGCAGATTCGTATGACTGTAAAAAGCTTGTGTCACAGTCATGTCTTGCTGCCACCATGATGTTTTCTAGAATTTTGATGTATCTTGATCGATGTGCCATGACCATGTTCATGCCGTGAGCTTTTCACCCTCATATGAAATCTACTCAATCTTCACACTTAATGTGTACCTAAAGAAAAAGCCTCATTTAAGGCAGAGAATGCACATCTCATGCAGTGAGGAAAATGAACAATAATTGAGTCTTGATGCAATGATTGTACATGTAATGTGCATTCAAATGAATGAATTTATATTATCATAACATAATAGGTTGGATTTTAGTCTTTTCTGATCCATCTATCATCATTTGGGGTGGGGTTTATTCAAATTAACCAATGATTTACATGGATTTTTATAGCTCCCACCCCCAAAGATGACTGACATATCAGAAAAGTACAAAAATCCCACCAAAGTTACGATCATAATACTGGTCATGATGTAACAACTTTCACTGTAAATAAATTCATTATTCACTATTTTCATTGCTACACGGCGATTGAGACAACAGTCGCGACAGGGTAATCAGGGAATACACTACGTCAATCAAAGGTACCAAAAAATTTGCTTGATTGATGGCAGTGTATTGTCCGATTACCCTGTTGTGACTGTTATCTCGATTGCCACGTAGCAATGAAAATAGTGGTAAAGCCCAAAGTTTTTTCTTAGTTTTTTAATTGCTGCATTTACAGATATTGCATCAACTCCCAAGGCAAATGATGTAATGGCATTTAAGACAAATGAACTGCATTCTGAAGAACAGTGGTATAGAGTAAAGGTGGTGTCAGTCAAAGATGGCCAGGCACAACTAGATTTTGTTGATTATGGTGATACAAGACCAGCTCCTGTCAGTGACTTGAAGGATTTACCAGACAGATTCCTGGATTTACCTTTCCAAGTAAGTTCGCTCCTCATTAGACACTGTGGTTTTTCTAATGAATTAGTGTGATTGTCTTCACTCTTGTGGAAATGTATTTTTTGGTGTTGATAAATTTGTTTCAGTTTTCCCATCCTTTCATCCATCCATCCTGCCAATTTTATGTTACAGTGTGATGCTCAAACGTATGACCACTCTTAATGTATTAGAATGGTATTTTTGGGCACGGACTTTTTGCTCCCAAACAAGCTTTTACATGTTTTATTTGGTAAAGCCAAAGAGCTTCTCATTGAAATGTGTCAGTTTAGAGTACAAAAGCCTGTGCTTAAAAGTGTGTGAATACATTAAAAGTGGTCATGCTTTTGCATGTTGTGCTGTAAGAATGTTTTTGAAAAAGTAAATTGGAATAAGAATAAAATCTTACTCCATTTGGATCTAGAAATTAGCAGGAGACTGATTATAAGTTTGATAAAATAACATCGCTTCTGAGTTTTGTAGAAGACATGTTTCCACAGCTGATGCCTTTATCAGTTACAAGACTGAATGAATATTTTTAACCTTGTTGCCTTCTTTCCTGTTGATTTATTCCTGACCATTGTTTGTGATTTCAGGCCTTCACAGTATCTCTAAATGACATACCCAAGACAAAGAAGCAGCAAGTACTGGATAAGCTCAAGCAGCACATCCTTGGAAAACCATTAGTAGCAGAAGTAATACAAAGGTAAGTCCATTTGAATATAACAGTTAGGAAGGATTAAATTTATTATTAAAATCTAAATCTAAAATAAATCTCTTTATCTAAATTTCTTTAAGTGCCTAGTCGTTCTAGCGCTTTCGCACTAATTGGGGGCACTATCGCTCACACACACTACCACTACATTG
>WUAP02150277.1:0-10994 GCA_015163945.2 Stichodactyla helianthus
AACCTGTTCCAAAATGCTTCTTATGGTTTCTAATTTTACTCCAGAAAGTAAAAAATGAAGGCTTATAGGCACTTTAATGAATATGGGCCATGACTGCATTTAAAACCGAAAGATTGCGATTATTAAGTCAGTAATGATGTGTTTATAATCTTAATGCGAAGCAAAGTGAACGGAAAGTCAAATAATATGCCAATTCAGTTTAGCTTAACAACATTTGTCAATGAAAATGACATTGTACCTCACCTTCGACTTCTTTTTAATCCTGATTGAGTTTTTTTGAGCTCCGACCGACAATACTGAGTACGCTCAAAAACCAGCTTTCCCTATTTCCAGTCAAACGATTCAGTTTCATACATGTGTTTATACGTATGTTCCAAACGCCTATCATTTGGTGAACACGTGTGAAAATCGTTTGACTGGAAAGAGGGAAAGCTGGTTTTCGAGCGCTCTCAATATTGCCGGTCGGAGCTCAAAAACACTCTTATCGAGCCCCCTTAAAGTATTATACAAGTCTACTATAGTGGTCAGTGGGGAATAGTGTGTCATGCTAACTTGCAATGGGATATGAGGGATGCCAAGGTTGCATGTCGACAACTTGGTTTTACTAAAACTGTAGGATATTGGTACTGGGGACGAGGGACAGGTAAAGTATGGCTGTACGACATGCAGTGTACAGGCTCAGAGACCTCACTTGGTAGCTGTACTCACGACGGATGGGGGAACGTTTGGTCTAGCTGCAATGGTCACACGAGGGATGTTGGTGTTTTGTTTTCTAATTATAGGAATAAGCTTTTTTAAGTTTTTTAGTTTTCGGAACTTAGCATAAGAAATGATACAAAAGAGTAAACAAATAAACTGAAATATGCAGATAAAAAATAAGTTTATCAGTGGCAGGAAATGTGTTCATTAAGTAGCATACTATTCCCTTATTTCTATTGTGGTAGACTTGTATAGTACTCAGGGGCGATTCCAGGATTTTTCAAGGGGGGGGATGGCTGAATGCTGAAATTACGAAAATAGTTAAAATCCTCTACCAAAATGACGTCATTATTTGTTGGCTCTTCCTATTAAATTTCACAGGCATAGTGAAACAACATCTTTTTTAAAATTGGACTTTAACTATTTAACAATCGGACACAAAATCACTCCACTGACCATCTGTTTAATATAATTGTAAGCTTATCGATTCCAATGAGGGGGGTGGCTAGCCACCCAATCCACCCCCCTGGATCCGCCCCTGGTACTAAGAGTAACGCATTTGCCTTAAGGACGTTTGCGGGCTAATCCAAAGTAAATGAAAATTTTCTGACACTTTGACAGTTGGTAAAGCAACATTAGACACACAAGTAATCGAAAAAAGAAGAGAAAGCAAGAGGGCTGGAATTATCTGAAATCAATCGTACGAAAGGAATATAAAAGCAAAGAAACTAGAGAAGTATACTGACTTACATGCGTCCTGAATAGAAGTGGCAAATAAAATGCGCGAAAAAAGGCTTAAATAGTAAGAGATCCAGAGGGGAATATAATGTTGGAAAACTCAAAAGCTTTCAAAATCAAAAGGCGAATAAAGAAAACAATAGGCAAAAATGTGCGTTTAAATCTTATCCCGGCCCCCAAATGTGAGCTTTCGAACACTTACATTGAAACTTAATTAAATACACATGCGATAATAATTATGTATAAATAATTATTTTAAAAAAATGTAAAGTGAAACCGTTCGGTGTGTATATAGATAGAGAGAATAAAGAGAAAAATAACAATAAGCCCCTCCTGCGGGAATCGAAACCCACGTCTTTGGTATACTAGTCCGATGTGTTAACCCCTACACCACAACCAACCAACCACGCTAGAAACGCAGCCGGACAATGTAAAATATGTGGCAACCGTAGGGGATCCCAGGACGTTATTTTTCTCTATGGGTAAGCTGAACACCGTAAATTTGGGTACGCATTGTAAATTCTTATCTAACACAACTTTATTCGTCCTTTAAAACGACTAAAACTCGCTTACAATTCTCCAAACTCTCTTTTTCAACGTATACCCAACGTCCCCCCCCTCCCGACCGCTGACCAAAGCTAAGGAACAACCGCTGACTAACACTACAGCATATATATTAGAAATGAATGTAAAGCGAATGGTAAAGTGGTAGTGATAATGCGAAAGTGAGTGGTTAACATATCGGACTAGTAAACCGAAGACGTGGGGTTCCATTCCCGCCAGGGGCTTAATATTATTTTTCTCTTTATTCTTTCTATTATTGATCAGTACGTAACTACACAACAAATTAAGTGAAATTCTTGAAAACTGTGTTTCAAAATAATGTTTCTAAAACGTCTGATGCTATTGGAGCTCTGCTAAAATTTAACTTCGATTTTTTGCGTGTGCTGTAGAATTATTCATTACAGTGCTGTACTGTAGTTGAAAAGTACAGAGAAAAGGAACGACTACTTTTTAAAATAGTCATTCACTTTGCTATGTAGGGACGAGTGCAGCTTCCGATATGACAGTTGATATTTAATTGGTTTTTTATACTGTACACGGGTTTCATTAAGGTAATATAATGTAAACAAGGATACAGACTGTACAAGTTAAATGCTGGCTTATGAAAAAGGCTCTTTGCAAACGAATGTGGTCTTTTGCTGATCAGTCAGTGGGACTGGTATCATGGTCATGCTGAGGCGAGTGTTGATCCGCCTGTTGTGGAACAGCTCAGCAGGTGATGGTAGTGTGTCACTCAGTGGAGTGTCAAGGTATGTTGTAAGGGCTTTGGTAATGTCAATGTCGTTTGCACTCTTCTTTAAAATCTGTTTAGTTGTAGCGACTGCTCTTTCTGCTCGACCGTTGCTTTGGTGGTAATATGGGATGGATGTGATGTGTCCAATGTCGAGCTGCTCACAGAAGTGTCAGAAGCTGTTGGATTTGAAGCAGGGGCCATTATCTGAAATTATCTTTTCCGGTAGACCAAACTTCCTGAAGATGTTGTTTAGCACTTTTGTGACTGCATCGGTTGTCTCGTTGTTAAGGGCATCGCAGGTGAGAAAACCAGAAAAGTAATCAATTGTGACTAAGACATAATGTCCACGGAAGTGCAATAAATCCATACCCAGAATTTCCATTGGTCATGTGGTTGTGACTTGTCGTTCTGGGGTTCTGGTTTTCTTGTTACTGTATCTTTGGCACTCGTCGCACTTTTTGATCATCTCAGTGATGTCATCCTGTAACTTCGGCCAATATACTGTGCGTCGTGCGCGTTGAAGTGTTGAAGTGAGACCTTGATGTGCATCATGCAGGCGAGTGAGAGTTCCAGATCTCATTCCTTTGGGAATGATGATTCTGTTCCCTTTCATGACAAGTCCGTCCAGGATTGTCAATTCATCTTTGAAACACCAATATGGATGGAGATGTTGCGGCACATCTTGCATGCTATCAGGCCAACCAGTGATGATGAGATCTGTTAACTCCTTCAAGGTGGGATCAGCTTTTGTCTCCTCTTGCAGGGATTCAAGTCGTGTTGGCTCCACCTTCATGACCTGCAATATTGATGTCCAATCCAGGAATTTCTTTAGCCTTGCATGGTTCAACAAGACGAGACAGGGTATCCGCAAGTAGTACACTCTTGGATCCAACGTACTTTACTTGAATGTTGTAGATCGATAGACGAAGGAGCATTCTCTGCAACCTTGCTGGGGCCAGGCTAATTGGTTTCTGAAAATAATAATATTTATTACTTATATTGCGCAATTTTAACATATATATATGATCAAATGCGCATTATAATGATAAGAAATATAAATATTTACAAATAGTAAAATCTAATAGAATAAATGAATAATAACGAGTAATTAACAAAATTAATACTCTAGTAATTAAATTTATAATATATTATATGCTTGTTTAAAAAGGTATGTTTTAGGAACTGACTTAAAACTTAAAAATAATAGATCGATAGACGAAGGAGCATTCTCTGCAACCTTGCTGGGGCCAGGCTAATTGGTTTCTGAAAGATGCATTGCAAGGGCTTGTAGTCTGTGTGCACAACGACCTCTCGCCCAAACGTGTATGTGTGTAGCTTTTCACAGGCAAACAAGATCGCTAGGAGTTCCCGCTCTATGTTATAATAGTTCATTTCCGCAGGTGTGAGTGCCTTGTTGAGGAAGCGCACTGGTCTCCCCTCTCGGATAAGAACTGCGCCAAGACCTTTCTGAGAAGCATCAGTTTCGATGACAGCTGGCTTGTTTGGGTTGTAGTGAATGAGTTTGGCAGCATCTGCGATGTCTTTTTTGATGGTATCCAGGTCCTTCTGCATGTCACTGGTCCATATGAAGTGTGTGTCTTGTTTCAGCAGACCGCGCATGAGGTGAGTTTTCTTGGTCAGGTTGGGGATGAATGTAGACATGAAGTTCACTGTACCCAGTAGGCTCTGTTGTTCTTGTTTGTCTTTAGGAGCAGTGAGCGCCAAGATACCCTTGACCTTTTTCGGACACGGTGCGACGCCTTGCGGAGTGATAGCACGTCCAAAATACTCAATTTCTTGCTTCTTGACAACGCACTTACTTGGGTTGAATTTAAGCCCTGCTTGATTTGCTTTCTCAACAGTCTCCAATAGGTGCATGTCATGGCGCTCTCCTGTTGATCCTTGTATCTTGACATCGTCTGCACATGGGAAAGTGCCAGGGATGCCAGATAGGACTCGATCCATGTGCTCGCAGAAGATTTCCGCAGACACTGACAGTCCAAATGGTAGACGTAGGAAACAATATTTCCTGAATGGAGTATTGAATATACGGTTAGGATCTGGCTCTGCTTATCAAGTTTTTTGGTCCAGTAACCACTCTTGGCATCGAGTGTGGAGAAATACAGTGTATGATGCAGTGTAGTGGAAGTTGCGGATCAGGTACTTGTTTAGATTTCTTGGATCTAGGCACAGACGTAGGGTTCCATCCTTCTTAACAACAATTACTAGGTTATGCAACCAGTCCGTTGTTTCAGGACAGGATCGAATGATTCCTTCTTGTTCCATCTTATCTAGTTCCTTCTTTAGCATTGGCATGATACTTTGTGGCACAACACGGGGTGGTAGCTGGACTGTTTTGGCGTCAGGTGAGAGTATGAGTCTGATCTTACCTTCAAAGAGACCGACTTGGCCATCAAAGGTCTCAGGGAAAATCTTCTTCAGGTCCTCCAGATGATCACCAGTTTTCTTCCCAAGTGGCAGGTGCTTCTTCCATTTCTTTTGGAGCTGATTATAGTCGGCTTCTGCTTCATCTGTGATATGCACAGCCTTTATCTGGTTGGGATCCATGGAGATGCTTTGCTGTATGCAAACAGGTGCTATATTCACTAGCTCGAATTTCTTGCAAAATCTGAGGCCAAGAATAAAGGCACATCCTTTCTTTGTAGTGTAGAATCTTGTTTTTGCTGTGATGTTGTTGCAGGTGACAGTGACATCTACAGTTCTAGAGTTTTGAAGGTCCGTTCCGGACACACCCCGGATAATGGCGTTGCTGAGATTTAGATCTTTGTTGCAGAGACCAATCTGTGGCAGCATGGAGATTGGCAAGCATGATACCATAGCACCGGTATCAACCTTGAGAAGGTTGAACTGATTTTGCTTTTTGGATGAAATACAACTGGAGCAAATAGCTCACGTGGTTTACTTCGGTCTAGCGCATGTTCTGTTCTGGGCCCAGATCGAAGTTATCTTCATAATCACTGCTATAGCTGTCCTGGTCGGGTAGCGCGATATCTACAGCATGTTGTTGTTTGCCCTATGTGACTTGCTTGTCTTTTTTTTCTAAGACATACTCGCTCAAAATGTCCCTGCTTGCCACAGAATCTGCATGTTGCTTTCTTGGCTGGACACTTATCGCGGGGATGGGTGTCTCCTTGACACCAGATACAGGTTTCCTTTCCATCGGATTTGTTGCTGTCTGTCTTTGACCTGGGCTTGAACAGCTTTTTTCTTGATCCTTTTCTTTGTGATTTCTTGGTAGGATCGCGTGTGTGAGCCGCATCGACGTGGGTATCCTGGGGGAGTCATCACAAGGGCCTTCCAGTTTCTTCATGGTGGCGTCAATGGCTTCAAACCGTCGCATGATATCTAAACAGTCCTTCAGTGAAACGTCCTTGTCCTTTGCTATCATTTTCCGTTTGCATTCTCTGTTCGCGCAACCATGGATAACTAAGCTTGTCTACAATGAGGAAATGGGAATTCTCTGGGAATTCCGCTTGCCGATATAGATCCATAATCCGCGAGAAATACGAGGTAGTATTTTCGCCAACTTTCTGTCGAACATTGTAAAATTCTTCTTGCTGTTCTCTAAAGAAAGTAGAGTGGGTCAAACACGCTGCCAATTGATCTAGTATGATTGTTGGTGAGGTGATTCTAAGCGCTGGGTCTTCGTTAAGTCTTGCTTCAATGAGAGATTCGGCGTGAGTACCGGCCCAGATGTAAATATGATTTAACTTTAAATAATGGAAAGTTATAGTGCCTAGAAAGAAGGTTATTCCGGGCGAAAGACCCTTGGAAATAAATTCGGAAAAATTAGTTTCCGACCTCGCTGGGAGTCGAACCCACGACCTTCGGATTATAACATTATTATTATCATTAACATTTCCTGGTTCGGGATTTCTTGATTGAATTTCACTCGAAAAAACGAAGCAACTCGAATTCAAAGTGGAATTCTCTCGTCATCCGATCAATTTTCATTTTTAGCAGCTTGTTATGAAATATCTCTTAACAATCGGGAAATGATATGTATAAGAATTTCCCATGCATTGCATCAATTTAGTCAAGAGATAAAAATAAACTGGGAGCTCTGCTTTTAGGTAGTAACCAATTTATATATTAAAGTTTAATACGCTAAAGTGCATTTCACGGTTTAAAGTGGTTTTCATTAACCCGTAAAATATACTTTAGCGTATTACGTAGTGTTTACAACATGAGCGGCCGTATCAGATTTACAATCACGAGCCGAAGGTGGATTGTAGATCTGATACAACACGGACGCGAATGTTATAAACTACTTATGGAATACAAATGGAAACTAGCGAGTAAACTAGTATAGGCTGCGTCGGTGTGTAATAAATACAATAACCAATAAAAGGAAATCTGTAACACCGTAAAAAAAGGGAATTATACTTAACTTTACTGACGTTTCGAGCTTTCGCCCTTCGTCGGAGTAAAAAAGGTAATAAATGGAATAAATGAATAAGTCAAAATCCTATGGGACTTGAGGAATTAAAGTGATCTAGTTGTTGAACTGGACAATGAGAACAATATCATTTGGGAATGTAAAAAAAAAAAAAAAAAAAAAAAAAAAATCCTATTAATAAACGGTTGTTTCATGAAGGGTGTTAGATTACGTAATATGAATATGAAACACATTTTCTAAAGGGCTGGTCTTGTTGTCCTCTTTTACAACAGGGATGGAATTTGGTGGAAGATGCCGAGAATCTTTGACAAGAGGATGAAGAATATCATTTAGTTGAAAATACTGTACCAAAGAATACTCAAAATAGCACAAAATGGGCCGTTAAAGCTCTTCGAAGAATTTCAAACTTGTAGATACGATAAAACTCCTAAACATTTGCAGCCAAGTTCAGTCGTTCTTGATATGTCAAAAATCGAAGAATTGTTTACACCACTGCATTGCATGAATGCTGAGACGTTAAACTTATGGCTCGAGCCCGTTTTGTGGAAGAAGTTCGAAATACCAAACACCTTATTGGATCCACCAAGAATATTATGTACTTATATGAGGCCTGAAGAGGTATTTAAAGGATAAGAGTGGCTTAGATCCGCTGAACAAGAATGAACAAAAATAAATGGCGAAGAGTCAGTTTTTCTTTTCACAACTTAGTCTTTTCGATGTTAAATGTTTTACCAAGTTTTTCCTTTTGTAAATACAACTTGAATTTCTTGGCATAAAAGTCTTACTCAACCACTTAAGAACTGCTTAAACAGCTAGTCCTCAAAAAAAATTACAGTAGTTTGCTTTGAAGGAAGCTGAATATTAATTAAACTGATTTTCTTTCTTTCTTTAGGTTTGCATTATTTCGCAAAGTTATGGATGGGGAAATGAGAGATGCAACTAAACATGGCGTGGATCTAAAGACTAAGAAAGATGTCGAATTGAAGTTACCCTTTAAGAAGAAGCGCTCTTATGGAGAATATGACTATTATTGGCTGGTCTTTTAAACACTTTCTATTTCTATAATGGCAAGCTTTTCGGTCTGAGCCAGCAAATGAACATAGGCTTCTCAGAGTTAGTAACATTATCTTGAAAGAGAATTTCATATTTTTTGATGAAAGCATATCCAAAACGTTCCACGGGGATTTAAAAGATTTGAAAAATAGCTCGAAAGTAATTCAGCACAAGTGCCTTGACATTGGCGAGACTCGTTCGAGTTGTTTACAAAAATCACTGAATGCGGAAAGGAAAAACGAGAAGCATTTTATTTAAGGCCACACCGTAATGGCTCCTTTGCTTATGAAAAGAGTGCAGTTGGTATAAACAGCTTGAATAAGATATTGCCTGATAAATTATGTGCTAGAGCAGGGTTGAAGAGAAAAAACTCGCACTGTATGTGAATAACATGCGCTAGTCGGCTTTTCCAAAATTCATTCAATGAAAAACAAATCCGCGGACGTATCATACATCCAATTCTTTATTTCGCTACGAGAAACCGAATGAAGAACAGACAACATTTGTTAGTAATGTGCTAGGAGCACCCACTTCCACTGTATCTAATAAAGGTTTCTTAAGAAAAGAAGGAAACACAAACTAGTAACAAAGTAGAACCTTTGATGATTTTGTAAGCTTCGATGTATCAGATGAATTGCTAAGTATGCTAGATATCCCTAGTGATGCTTTGGCAAAATTCGGCTCCTCGGTATCGAACGAGAACTTGCCAGAAATAAGTAAGGAAAGCATTAAGAACGAAGATTCTTTATTTAATGAATTTGAAAATTTTGATGTACCAGATTAATTGTTAGTACTATTTACAATATGAGTGACCATGCTGTATATGATATAATGTGTACTAATCACAGTGTAATAGTCAGATAGACATAATGAAAAACAAAAGAACCGAAGTGTAATACGCTAAAGTTTATTTCACGGGTTTATAATTCTAATAGCGATTGGAGGACGTTATGTCATGCTACTTGATAAGCATATTTTCTGCCAACACAATAATTTTGTATTTAAATTTTATTTTATTTGTTTAGTCATTTGTTTCAATTATTATACTAAATTTAAAAAACTAGAATCTTAAAGATGCCTATTTCTATAATTAGAAAACAAAACACCAACATCCCTCGTGTGACCATTGCAGCTAGACCAAACGTTCCCCCATCCGTCGTGAGTACAGCTACCAAGTGAGGTCTCTGAGCCTGTACACTGCATGTCGTACAGCCATACTTTACCTGTCCCTCGTCCCCAGTACCAATATCCTACAGTTTTAGTAAAACCAAGTTGTCGACATGCAACTTTGGCATCCCTCATATCCCAGTAATAGCCACTATCACACACTGTTCCCCAGTACCATTGAAGTATATTTGCAGCGAACTGTATTTACTGAGAAATCAGCTTGAAATAGCTTGAAATGAAAAATAGTTCTACTAACATAGTCCATCCACATCATCCAGCGTCATAAATATGTAAAGTAGTTTGAAAAGAGTTTTGTTTCATATTTGCAATCAAAGTCATTGTTCTATAATATTGTGTGATGTGGCAGATGACAGCTTGTGGTGCAAGCAATTTATTCAAATCTGTACATTAACTTCTCCTTATTAGTTCATTAGATTAGATAGCACAGCATTTTGATACATTTTTCATTTTCACTTTCAGCATAGAAAGCAATCATTGACGGTCGGAAATATCTCCTAAAGAATAGTCCTAGCTTGAGCAAGAGCACACAACACGAAAATCTTCAGGCTTTACTACCAAATCCATTACCCAACCCCCACTGCTAGTACAGCTCTGAAAAAATAAACTCTCTGAGCCTGAACAGACAGACAGACATGATTTTATTGGCACCTTATATATAACATAAGTTACCTCAGCGACTTCCCAATAAATATAAGATAAATAAGATAAATTATATAGTTAATTATTATATATAATATATATCAACACATTTGATTTTATTTCACTAGGGTTTTTCTTAGCTCGAAACAATCATATATAAATTTTGCGGCAAGCCGTGTAGTTGTTGTATGTGGATTGAAGATACTACTAAATAATTGATTATCCATAATATTTGACTCTAGTGAAAAAACCAAGAGCTTGAATAAGTTTATTCTTAAGTCTATATAAGTATCATAACTAACAATTAGATGGAGTTCGTCCTCTACACCTGTAAGTGACATGCCGGTCAGCCATACTTTACTCGTTCCTCGTCCACCCCACCAATATCCTACAGTTTTAGAAAAACCAAGTTCACGACATGCGACCTTCGCATCCCTAATATCAAAGTACCAGCTATTATCACAGACTGTTCCCCATTGACCACTGTGGTAAATGTAAATGTCTATAAAAAAACAAACCCCTGATAGACACATAATACATCGGTATAACAAATTCGTTAAGAACGTGAACTACAGCTCAACTGAAAACGCCTAGAAGATAAACGTCAATCACTTCCCTCCTCTCCCTTTCTCCCATCTCAATCGTACACTCCCAAAAATTCAACATACATAAAGGACTTTTCTAGCCATGACGCAAGAAGAGTGCCTTTATGCATCATTTTCGGAAACTTGATGATAGCCTACAGCAGTAGCCCCCTTCCTCTAGTCTTCAAACACAACAATAAAGAACTCTTCTTAGACATGGCAAAGTTAATAGAATGAGATGGTTATGAAGCCCATTGTTGTATCGTTTTGTTCGACTTTTTCTAACTTTGACAGGGCAAAAAACAAAAGCATTCCTACATATATCAGACAATCAGCCAATGAAAACATTTGGGTCAGGTCAGTCAAGCATAATAAA
>WUAP02150288.1:0-10993 GCA_015163945.2 Stichodactyla helianthus
TTTTTCGTGAGTTGTGGACAGGGTGTTTAAAATTTTTTTGGAAATTAAAAATTTCACCTGCCCCCCCCTGCGGTATACATTATGAACGCAGCCTTAGCTTGGCATTGACTTTTCGCTATCGCAACCTGCCATTTTCGAAAAGTAAACTTACTAAATAGTTTTGTCACCTACCGGCATGATTCGAACAATTTACAAAAATTGTACGCGTGTACTTGTACGTGCTGTAATTAAGCTTCATTACGTTTGTTATTGTAAACGCCAACTTTGAATCGTATATCTACCATAAGTCTATATGAAATCGCATAAACGCGAGTGCAATTCGAGATTTACGGCCACGAATAACGCTTTGAAAGAGATAAAAATTGCACGAGCCGTAGGCCAGTGTAATTTGAGAACTTTCAAAGCATTATGAGTGACCATAAATCCTGAATTGCACGAGCAGTTTATGCGATTTTTTATTCATAATATAGTCAAAAAAATACAAAAACAAGCTAAACAACACTTGTAGGACTGGTTTTCTTTTTAAATTTTATTAAAGATAATTAGTAATACAGGAAAGACGAAGCTACGAAAAATATGTTAATGAAAATATATAAAAAGTTTAACTTTTTTAATCAATAAAATAAAATTATTACTTCACAGAATGCAATTCACCCTTCTTAAATAATATGCGCATATTTAATTTTGGCATCAAAGTGAGCCTAAGCCCGCATGGCTTCAATTTATCCTATGCTAGAACCAATGTCTTTACTTGGGTGAATACGGAATCAAATAGCACTCTGTTACCTATTTATGCATTTACTCTACACCAATCAGAATGCAGATATTTTGTTGAGTATATTATAAGCTAATTAATGCTTGTCTAGCTAACGGATAAGGAAGTACGGTATGTATTATATTAGAGCGGATTTCTTAGCCGTACAGTAGGTGTACCGTAGCCATAACTACGCTTTCTGATTGGACGATTCACATCAAAACAATGGGAAACCAATTCAATGTTACTGCATACCATGCCGTGTACGTGTTGTGAGTCAGTACTGTACGTTTCCCACTCATACGATAACCATTCTTATGGGAAACCATTTCAGTGTTACCGCATACCGTACAGTGTACGTGCTGTGAGTCAGTACTGTACGTTTCCCACTCATACGAAAACCGCTCTGATTAACTCCTCAAAACAACGGCACGTCAATACAATGAATTTTAACGAGCACTAAGTACTTGCATATGATTTTTCCCGTACGACCTGATCTATAACATTAGAAATAGATGTTTTAAAATAGCGCATCCGGCAAGTCCATAATACGACTTTCCCAGGGCAGCGTTCGTGGAACCAATCACAGTAAGCTCGTGCCATATGTGGTTATTGCTCCATGCAATCAAAATGTTGGGCACGACAGCTGTAGTACGACACGGTCACGTCACGGAAAGACATGGAACCCAAGTTTTTTCACATTCAACAGAAATTGGTTTACGCGGGAAAAAAAGTTTACATTATATTGGAGTACCTGATATTTTGAATCGCGCGAGCTGACATTCAGCTGTTCTTGGCGGCTGTCAGATTTGTGTTTGCGCTTTGGCTCGAGTTACAGAAGGAACAGGACAGCTGTGTTTGCGAATCTATTTTGCTTTGGAAATGTCTTGATATAAAAGTAAAATTCACTCAACAACTAATTCGTTTTCCTGCTGGAGAAATAAATCTTAAGTGTACGTTGAAAGGTGCAGGGCTTTTGTGCAAAAACACCGTTAGACAATTTCACTTCCGTATTGTTTTAGAGCTTTTAAACTGATTTCCGAGCCTAATTGCTCACAAATACTTTAAAATAAAACCCAAACGTTTGCTACAATATACCTTTTTACTAATACAGCGGCCATCTTGAATATATTCATTTTTCATTGTCTAATTCTCAATCCCATAATATTCATAGATCCACTCGAACAATAACTCCACCAATCAGGGCGTTACACTTTCCCCAAAGGAATATGGCAGGTCCGACAAACAATATCATAAATCTCTCGAATTCAGGAAGATTTCTAAATTTTATTGCCTGTACTTCAAATATATCCCTAGAATGTATTAACATCCATCCAAACCATAAATAGTTTTTAGCAATCAACATTTGTTTTGGTGCCGTAACCCGATAAAATGATTTTGCTTGTCGAATGTAGCAACAGTAACTATGGAGCAGTGGAGCTATGAATTCTGTTTTACTTACTGTCATAGAAACCTCTTCCCAAAGTGAAAGACCACATTTTCCCTCCCGGTGTTGAAGTTTTAAACAATGAAAAATGAATATATTCAAGATGGCCGCTGTATTAGTAAAAAGGTGTATTCCCCATCTGCTACAAACAGAACTGTGTACGACAATTCTTCCTATGATAAAAAAGGTAAAAAAAAAACTTCACAAAACTGCTTTTCCCGTTGCTAGGTAACTTATATCAAGTCAACGTTCACAGCTACCAAAGATGCAAAGCAAAATTTCTTCACTACGATGACGTCAGATTCTGCTCTGAATGACGCATCCGTAGCTCTGATGAATAAATTTAAATGGAGTCAAGTGGCTTTGATTAGACAGCAAGGGATCGACTACTCAAGGGTAAATGCTGATGTTGATGTTGACGATGACAATGAAAAGAAGATGATGATGATAATGAAGATGGTGATGATGACGATGGTGATGATGATGATGATGATGATGACGATAATTGGTGATATTGAAGTTGAAGTTGATGAAGATGAGATAACAATGTGCATTCAGTGTTGATATCGTAAACCAATAATGACGCCAATGTTGCCCACAAAATCCTCATTGAACTCTCTTTCAGGCGTTTAATGATTTGCAATTCAAACTAAAGGAATCTGATATCCAAGTCCTGACATCTGAGACCTTCGTTGACGAACCAGGTGAACATTTGCAAGAAATCAAGGTTAGAGACTAAATAAACATCAAAAGAGTTTGACAATAATTGAAGTAATTGCGCAAATGAAAGTTCATTTTCATATTCCCATGACTTTTTCAAAGTGTTATTCTTTGATTTCATGAAGGCCAAGCAAGCGAGGATAATCGTTGGAAAATTTGACGAGAAACACGCAAAACAAGTGTTTTGTCAGGTAAAGAAATTGAAGAATAAGAACGTGACAAGGATGATTATGGTACAATGGTGAAGATGGTGATAAAGGTAGGATGATGTTGATGATGATGACGATGATGATGAACTGATGATGGTTAAGTATTTTCCGAATCTTTGCCGAAGCATCAGGGGAGAGGCTGGCCGGCCCCCAGACCATATACGACCAACCCCTTGCTCTAACCACGGTTCACATCGATTTGAAAGAGAAAAATAACCTAGTCTTTGTGGTGCATTGTTTTCGCTTGCATTGTTGTGGTAATTCTTTGAAAGCGATAGACGAGTGGTTAAATGCGTTGTGCTTTGAAGACAGTTAATCAAGCCCAGTTGGGCTGGGTTAGTACTCGGATGGGTGACCACTGGTAGCTACTTGGTGAATTCAGAAATTTTCTTTTTTCAAAACAAAAAACAAACTAACAAACAAACAAACAAAAAAAACCTAAGAAGAAGAGGAAGTCTGCTGTTGTTGATCTTGAGCATCTAGTTCTTAGCAATTCATCCAAACAATCCATAGATGCTTTGCGAACTCGATTAAACCTAGTCTCCCACTTGATTCAGAAAAGGCGAATTGTGTGGAAAGAAAAAAAAAGGGGGGTATCGAGACACAAATACCGGCTTGTAAGCAAAAATCATCCATCAAGAGTCTGACACATTCTAACATGGCTGCAGGCATACAAGCTTCGTCAGTACGGTAAACAGTACGCCTGGATCATTCTTGACGGTTACTATGACGACTGGTGGAAGAGGGAAGACAATAAGGTCACGTGCACGCCTCAGCAACTGCAAGCAGCCTTTGAAGGATCCATCGTCCTCAGTAGCCTTGGCATAAGAGTTGACCGTCACACTAAGACAGCGTCTGGCCTGGTTAGTCGTTTGTATTGGGTTTTCACAATATGCTTAATATATAGACCTTTTTAGCTCGGGCGTATAGTTTTCCCATTTCAGACCACGTGTCATCCTCTTGGAAATACGATTCTTTGTTCGAGGTACCTCCATATTAACGTATCTTCTCAAGCGTTACCAACAAACAAAGAAACAATACTCAAGGGAATGACACGTGGTCTGAAATAGGAAAACATTACACCCAAGCTAAAAAGTTTAATTTGTTCGTCCCAGGTTCCTATCCTCTTCAAGTGAACAAGTGTTTCTGGGGACAAACTGAGAACCTTATCTGTGTACGTTTTGTGTACGGTGAAGCACTTTGGAATCTTTCATTCTTATACAGATTCGAACTTATTTCTATCAGTAGCCCTTGATCATAATACAGAAGACTGTCAAAGGACCCAGTATGTCGCCCAAAGAGCCTGGGATTCTCTTGGTCAGCAATGAGGTGCTGACTGGTATAAACGCAGGCTATGAAGTGGAGTTTACGAAGGGTTATAGTACTCCCAGGAAAAAGTGCTGCGCATGCTCGGAAAAGTAACCCAGCCTTCTGAATAACAGCTGAGCCCGCAATAAGACATTCTTTTGTTTAAAAATTATTCAAGTGATGCATAATGACTCGTTTACATCTCATCTGCATGCATCCGTAATAACAGCTATTGACGCTCTTATTAAGAAAACAAAGTTGAACGCTTTGAAACCTAACAATTAATATCAATCTTTTTTTTAATAACTTATTTCTATTCAGACTTCCCACCAGTTTATTCAAAAGTACAAAAAGGAAGCTCAGAAGTCCACTAATGAGAACGAGGCGGGATTTGCATACGACGCCACGTGGGCGTTGGCTCTTGCACTTAACCAATCACAGGCCACGTTGTCTCATCTTCACGATGATTCTCTTGGTAACTTTACGTATGAAAACAGCAAGATATCAAAAACTATCAGAGAATCTTTATTGGGGATTCACTTTGAAGGAGTAACGGTAAATAATATCTTTCTTTTTCCTTCTCTTTCTTTCTTATCTTGTTTGTATTGTTTGCCTTTTTTGTCGTTTTTAGGTGCGCTCGTTCAGTTATTAATGCACCCAGATTCAAACTTTACCATTAATGGAAATGAAAATTTTATTACACTGTCCATAAAACCTTAACTTCAGGCCTCGTGAAACAATATAAAAATCCCTTATCACATGTCTGTCTGTCTGTCTGCCTTATTTTTCAGGGTTTGGTCAACTTTACCTCAAACGGTAAACGTGTTGGCTACGTCCGTGTGGATCAAATACAAGGTAGCTACTGAGAAATAAATTTGTCCATCAATGCTACTATTTTACTGCATTAGCGATCATCCCTTTTGTTTTATTTTCCAAGCCAGAAGCCAGCTGGCTTCTTTCTCTATAAAGAACATGCGCACGCAAAGGAGAAGAAACGCCAAATGCTCGGGTATAATGGGCAACTGTTGCACGCGACGTCGCTATAACAACAGGATTGTACAGAGGCGCAGCTCCATAGTTGCACGCTACTAAGTTGCACTAAGTTTCCGGGTCTTCACTGATAATTCAAAAATCAGGCTATTTTATCCTCCCGCACGTTTATTTTCCACGGTGAAGAATACCTTTATCAGCGTCACCTTCCGAATTAACTACAAAAGCTTGTCTGTCCAACTGCATCTTGCTTTATCTTGTCACGTTTACCGTGATTTTCAAATTTCAATCACGCAGGAGGTGAACCAAAGCTAGTGTCTATTTACCTGTCACACAATCAAACCCTCGTCAGCATGCTACCAGGATTCTCTTGGCGTGACGACGAACCCCCCCTGGACCACCCTCAAGTTCGACTCATATTCATGTCGATTTCTCCAGCCCTTTACGGTGTCATGGCAACCATATCCATCGTGTGCATCTTGATCGCGGTCGCGTTTTTGGTGTTTAACATCAAGTTTAGTCATTGCAAGTAAGAACGAAAGATGCATGTGAGAAAAAAATCTTCTTTTACAGTAACAGTACCGTACCTTTCTCCTACTGTTTCCTTCTATTAAGGATGTATTTGCTTCTGTGTGTGTGTGTGGTGGTGGTCGAAGAGATTCACTTCCACTTTCACTTCAAAACAATGGGTTCAAGTCGAGGCAGTAGTAGACAAAATGTAGTAAAGCTATACGGTAATACGAGCAACAAAATCGCTCAGCTTGTCTTGCAACATCACTGCAAACAGGTTGAAAAGTGATGCTGCCGGGTTTTTCCTCCAGGGTACAAACACTTGTCTTGCAACAGAATAATTGGCTGCAAGTTGAGTGAATTCTGACTTCTGATTGGCTAATACGGTCAGCTGATTTCTGTTGGCTGCGAGACAGGTTTGCTTTGGAGTGGTTATACGCGCAGCATCAGGAAATTGTGTTGCAAAAAGTAGAACAGCCGTCTACTTTCTGCAACAGACTTTTTCAATTTGCAGACAATTATTCTGTTGCAAGACAAGTGTTTGTACTCGGGAGGAAAAACGTGCAGCGTCGCTTTTCAAACTGTTTTGCAGAGTGATGTTGCGAGACAAGTTGAGCGATTTTGTTACTCGTATTACTGTAGCTCAAGTGTATACATTTCTCTACCTCCAACCTCGACTTAAAACCATTGTTTCGTGGTCATCCAAGCGATTTCAAGGAAGGTCTCAGTAACCGACCCGTTCACTGTTTATTTCCTTCCTGGTTGTATTTTAATTTTTGTTTCCTTATGTTAATTTTTTAAATGCTTCATTTTAACTTTTTTTCGTGATCTTATTTTTCGTCGTATCTTCCAGGTATCTCAAGATGTCATCCCCTCGTCTAAACGATGCCATTCTCGTGGGCTGCATATTAATGTATCTGTCAGTCTTTCTTCTCGGCCTCGATAGCAGCGCAGTACCATCAGCACATGTTGGTGGCATATGTCAGGTATTACACACCGTCACACTCTGTAAACTCCATAGATCCACTCAAACAATATCTCCACCAATCAGGGCGTCACAGTTTTCGCAAAGGAATATGGTAGGTTCAATGACAACATCACAAACCTCTCGATTTCAGGGAGATTTTTAGCTTTTATTGCCGATTCTTCAAATGTGTTCTTAGGATGAATAACTTCAATTCCAACCGTATATAATTTTTAGCAATCAACATTTGTTTTGGTGCCGTAACCCGATAAAATGTTCCGGCTTGTCGGACGTAGCAACAGTAACTATGGAGTATCTAGTTCGTTCTTCTTGCTAGACAGGACTCGTTTCTAACGCGATTCATTTTTTTCCAGGCGAAAGTTTGGTTCACATCTCTTGGATTCACCATCGCATTTGGTGCCATGTTTGCCAAGACATGGCGAGTCTATGTTATTTTCACGAACGCTAAGCTCAGAAAAAAGGTAAAAGATTAGAAACAAACTCGTTTTCTTGATAGCAACCGACTCAAAAACGAGAGTGCTTTAAGGGACTCCTCATTAACAAGACGCTCTAAAAGCGTAAACTGGGTTGCCTGTGCGCTAGTCTCGAGGCGAGCATGCGTGCTGAAGCCGAAACGGTAGAAAACAAAAACAAAAACGGACGACGTTTTTTTGATTGGTTTGCCACAGGCAACCCATTAATTAGCGGGAGGGTTTGCATTTCATTTCCTCTCCATAGAAGATGCAAGAAATAATCAGGCCCTTCACCCTCAATGGATACAAAAATGCACCCACCCCAAAACACTTGCAGTATTTTTGATACCCCCTCCCCTTTTGAGGCATAAAAAATGATGACCCCCCTTATTTGTACCTCCCTCTTCTTCACGCTATAATTAATAATAAGTCTCTTGCCATGTACCAACTGATAATCTTATTCACTTTTTTCTTCGAATTCCTATACTCATGAGTTTTCCATGTGTTCAAAACTCAAGGTGATCCATGACGAGAAGCTCTTCCTGATGGTGGGAGGTTTGGTCCTCATTGACGTTATAGTTCTCAGTCTGTGGTCTGGACTCGATCCACTGGAGAGAAAACTAAAGAATGGAACTTTGAAAGTAAGTATGAAGAAAACCAAAACAACAGACCGCATGCTCGGGCCACAAGAACCAAAAATATAGAGGCGCTGACCAAGAAAATCGACGACGCGGATGTCCGCGCACATTTTTGTTCATGCGCATGCCGTCGTCGTTGAAGTTCCCGTCGTTGTTTCACGTTCTAAAACGTTGGACAGCCAAGCTTCCCCTTCTCCCTGGTTTTGTCGTCAAAAGTTTTATCTTAATTTCAGCATGGAAGCGAGATGGACGAACTTCAACAGTGGGAGACATGCGATTGCACTCACTATAACATCTGGCGAGGAATAATCTACACGTTCAAGGGTCTTCTACTCGTGTTTGGTCTCTTCCTGGCTTGGGAAACCAGGCATGTTAATATCCCAGCCCTGAACGACTCACATTACATCGGCATGTCGGTCTATAACGTGGTACTGCTCAGCGTCATAGGCGTACCGCTGTCCTTCGTGATCAGAAATAACCAGAATGCATCATTCGCCTTGACTGCTGTGGTCGTGCTTTATTGTACGACGGTCACCCTGTGTCTTGTCTTTGTACCTAAGGTAGGTTTGCTGTGGTTGCTATGACAATAGGCCTTTTCGGCTGTGACGTAATGTTGTCCCATTTCAGACCACGTGTCATCCTCTTGGGAATAAGATTCTGTTTGAGAACAATACGGACTAGTTTTAATGGCGTTTTTATGCTGGCTTACGGCTTACCTTTAGTTGCTTTTTATGTTTTTAGCTTATCGCTGTAAAACGTGATCCAGAAATCCTGAATTCAATAGGCGGAACAAGCGTAGGCACAAGTCAGGGGGGAGCTGAATCATCCGCTTCGCAGGATCGAAACATTGGGGGGCCAAAGTACATTGCGCTGACCGCTGAGAATGCTAACTTGAAAAAACACATCCAAGAGGTAAGTGTGCAGTGTTCGCGGTAATAGAAATATTTTACGTTAGTATCAACAAACTAGCAGACTACCATAAATCCTGCATTCTGATTGGCTACACTACTAAAGTAAATCAAAACTATAGCGTTTGCCTCGCGTTTTGCAGAGATTTTGGCAAAATTGTCCGCCTGAATCCGTCGTTTCCCAAAAGTCGTCGCTCCAGTAGAATGTTCTCTTAAGTACTATATTAACACGTGATATTCTCATTAAAACTTTTCAACAAATTGCTTCACTTTTCCGTCTAATTTTCAATGTCTTTTCATTTCCTTCTTCCAGAAAGAGGAACAGATAACAGCTCTCGAGTCTCGCTTACGTAAAGCAGGAGTGCCGTCCGAAAGGGTTCAGAAGATAGCACAGGCGTACAAGACGTCCACGGCCACGCATCTCTCTCCGTCCATGACCGCTCCCGGGGAACCAAGGTCGGTTTGACCCTTGGAAAGTTTGCGTTAAATATTGAGTTTGTTCGAAAAGATAAATGAATAAGTAAAGTAGTGTTTGTGTTTACCAAAAAAAAAAAAAAAAAAAACCACTGCCAGTAACCCCTCCAGTTACGAACCTGCCTAACCGGGCTTGCCCCACTTTCTCGAAAGCCCAAGTTTTTCCCACTGGACCACAACTCAGTAAATTAGCGTAATCATTATCTTGGAAACAATGCAGTCAGATAGACTAGATTATCTTGCCATTGAAATCAACGTGGATAGCAGATAGTGCAAGAGACAAGTCGCATGTGGTCTGGGGGCCGGCTTGTCTCTCCCCTGATGCCTTCGGACTAGAACATTATCCTGTGATTCTGCACCGTAAGGACCGAAGGGCACTTAATCGCCAGTCAAGTCTGAGGAGTCCATACTGCTCCTCAGCTTCTACGGATGTCTCGGGGGTATGGCGGTAGTTTCTGGAATAATTAATGAGATATTACTTTTGATAGACTTGGGTTCGAGCCTCACACGATGCAAATAGGATTTTTTCACGCGACATTCGATTTCTTTAGCACATTCTATTTTTTCCTTTTTTTTAGGGATAGTATTCATATTGAATTGAACAAAAACAAATCGAAAGAACCAAACGAAGCAGAAGAACGAAGAGAATCTGGCCCGGGAGAAAACCAAGATGGCAGAAGCAAAGATGGCCGCGATGATAGACGTAGTCTTGATGGTGTTCGAAATATTATTGAAGGTGCCTTAAACGCTTATTAGTACACTTGATGCAAACGCTGTAGAGCTTTTAAGTTGTGACGTATTTAGCACATTTGATCATATCCCCATGTTAATTTGCGCCTTATCAGCAATAAATTATTGTTATTATTAATTATTACGTGTTTTCGGGTCCATTTTCTCCCAAAACCCGCTAAAATAAAGCCCAAATGTTTATCCACAATTTCTACACTTGCTATAATCAGATCTCTGTACAATAATTTCTGCCTTGAAGAAAGAAGTGAGAAAAATCTTCACGAAAGTGCTTTTCAATTTGGACCCGCTGTTTCATATGAGTTACGTTGGGTCCTGTTACGCGGCGGAATTTTAATTTATGCCTGAAAATTATGTGCAACGACGTAGCGAGACGCGTTTCGAACAAAATGCACCGTGTAATTAATGACCTGTCTTCGCGAGAAAGAGATATACACATGTAGAAAGTTCTGATTTCTAATCGTGCAACCGAAACTTGTGTCGCAAATAAGTTTCAGGACGAAATTGCTCCGTTAATACCCTCGTAAAAGTTGTCTCGCAACGCTGTTGCACACAAGTTTTAGTTGAAAGCGTCACCATGTAACAGGGCCTATAGCAACAAAGATATAATTACAAACCACGCAATTTCAAGGTGAATACGGCTCCTGCGGCTTCCTTAGCATTAGAATCATGGTTTTTAGGGCGCACTTTATCATCAATACCTCACTGATAAGCAGGGCCAGGGTTCCCAGTCATTTTGAAAAACTAAATTCCTTGACTATTCCCTGACTTTTTTCTGACTAAATAACAATTTCACTGACCATTTTGCACAAGAAAAACAAAAACAATTTATATGATGTTTTGTCCACAAC
>WUAP02150299.1:0-10993 GCA_015163945.2 Stichodactyla helianthus
TCGGTTGTTTTGTAGTCTGGTCTGTTTCCGGGGTGGGGGGGGGGTGGTGAATTGAGTCGGCAAAATCACTTGTTGGTTTTTTCCAAATATTACCCAACCCCTCTTCCTGGGTTGGCAAAAATATCATTACTATAGCTGCATACAATTAGTAACAAGTCCCCCATATAGCTTTCGAAAATCATGTGACCCCCCGATTTTGCCGATCCCTCCTCACCCCTAAGGCTTACATGCGATTCAGGAGGTCAGCGGTTGTAAAATTAAAACAAAATGGCGGATGAATATTTCCAACACCTGGTTGTGACGTTTAATGAAATTGGCTGCAAATGCCAAGAAAATATTGTACATTTATGTTGACAAGCTATTAAAGCTGACAAAAGTGCAATTCTATTGTATGAAAAATCATTAAATAAATTAGAAACGTTAAGAGTTTTCAAGCAACTTTTATTTTTTTAAAGCAACTTTTTGATTTTTTGAGCAACTTTTTGGGAAATTATGAGCAACTTTTTTGACTTTTTGGAGCAACTTGTGGACAGCCCTAGGGACAGGGCCCCCTTGGGGTCCCCCTGGCTACACCCCTGTGTGTGCATGCATATCTTCCTCTCACCTTTAGGCTGGTTAAACTAGTTGATGTTTTGTTTTCCAGTCTTGGTCGATGCATACTTACGAGATGTTCTGTAAGCTGGCCACCAATTCTGAAGAGACTGGGGTCTTCTTGAGGACCAGAATAAACGCTTATCATCATGACGTACGTAGGTTTTTCATGGCGTACTTTTAGGGGGCTTTCATCTATTTTTTATGGCGGGGGGGAGGGGATTTGGCAAATTGAGGAGAGTTGCCATTATCTTGAGAAGTCTTGTAGAGGGGGTTATTGTTGCAAAGGTCCAGTGAGGCTGAAAGTATGACTTAAAGGTTGTATAGGGAGGAGTTTTGAAATTTTTAGTCTCCACAGACGGGGTTATGAAATGTTCAGTAGCCATGGTCCAAAATCTTGCCGACTCCTCCCCTCCCACCATAATAAATGAAAGCCTCCTTATGGCAGTCCTCCAGCACATGTTTAGTCTAATGGCTTCACTATCCTTCCTTTCAGTTCAAACCCACCCCCACCCACCCCACCCCACCCAATCAAGATGATCCCTAGGTTTAAACGTATTGTCTCGACCATCATTTATATACAGCTTACACACATTTCGATAACTATGTGAGAGGGTGTCTTAATGGGACAGACAGACAGGGCTCAACTCATTCCAGGTACTAACCCGAGACGAACGAACTGAGACCGGTCTGGAGTTAAACTCATATGAGAATTATTCCATGTAAACCCGAAATGGTTTCAGACCTGTCCAAGATTTTTGCCTTTGAGAACATAAAGTCTACTAGCCTTGTCCACAGTCATCTCTCTTGGACTTCCTATCTTCTTTGGTCATCCTCAGTCCTCTCACGGTCCGTTGACAAAGGAAACCAAACCACTGGCAAAGGAACCCAAGGAGTTCAAGGAGTTGCCTGCTGGAGAGGCTAGAAGTCTACATGAAAAACACTTTGGAAAACAAGAAAGACAAAAAAGACAGTCATATGTACATTATAGCTGCAGGTCTGACGTCGTACCGGTCTCATCCTTGAAGTAATGGACCTCTAATATTATTTTATACTTATCCAGATTAATGACGTACACGCAGACAAAGTTTACATAGACGACCACAGAGAATTATCAGGATTTCGTCATTCAAGACAGATCTTAAAAGAAAGAGGTATTGTGAAGACAGATCTTCAAGCTATGCTAGCACGAAGTTACGCGCGACAGTCAACCCTTGTGACCCAAACCTTGAGTTAATCTTCCATCCTAAATCTTGTCTTTATAATACTAGTAATAATTTGGTTTTAAGGTATTCCACAAGAGAGCGGATTGGTTGATGCTGTGGCATTTTTATCACCGCTGACAGACACTGATATTTTTTTGATGTGGCTCACGAAAAAGGTAAGGCATGTGTGACGGATTAGATTATAATGCCCTAATAAATGACAAAAACCCTAACCATAGCAGGGAAGGATCCAGGATCTTTGAAAAGGGGGGGGGGTCTAAATGTATACTTGCAAAACACAGGCAACCCAAGCTCAGCTCTACATAAGTTATATACGGCTGGCTACAATTTTTGTGTATAGACAAGAGAGCATTTATGCTCTCTCAAGTGTGTTAAGGCCTAGTTCAAAACGTAGGAAAAGACCCCCCACGAAGAATTAACATTTTTTGCTTCAAACTTTTGAAATATTTTCTAGATAAGAAAAAAAATCTCACGTGATATATGACGTCACAACATCAAAAATATGCCTAAAAAATATGCGGCCGTGAGTTTGAATTAGAAAAGATAACTAAATACGAGAAAAATGATGTTTACTAGATGACGAATAACGTCACGTTTGGAAAACCTGAATTCGATTGCTCAAATGGTGATATTAAAATATGGTCACGTGACCTAGTTTCCAAATATCTCGGTAAAATGAAATGATAACTAAGTTTTCCAAGGGTAAACCTGTAGAGGCATATAAGTAAACCACATTTTACCTATCAGTTTGTTTTAACTATTTAAACTCAGGCCCGCATTTGCAAAAGAAAATGAAATACGTTATGTATATTAATTAGTCATGTGATCACACTTAAGTCACAATCATATGTTAAGGTTTGTCTTCAACATTAGAACTATCAACATACCGATTTTCGTCAACATCCGATGGATTTTAAGGAAATGGAAAATAAAAACATTTTCTTAAATAATGGGCTTGACCCAGGCCTTAACATACTTTCAATCTTACCCTATACCAAGAGCTCTTGGTATAGAGTAAGATTGAAAATCAAATGACGGTTAAAAACTTTCTTTTCTTTCTTACAAAATTTACTTCAAACCTGTGGTAAAACTTAATTCTAAGATAAACAAACTTTTTAACCTCATGAGAGAATAAAGAGAAAAATAACATTAAGCCCCTGGCGGGAATCACATCGGACACATCGGACTAGTATACCGAAGACGTGGGGTTCGATTCCCACCAGGGGCTTAATGTTATTTTTCTCTTTATTCTCTCTACTTACCACTTAGATTTGCTGATAAACTTTAAAATATATGCGTTAAAAGATGAGCTGACAATGTATAAATATATTCTGATGGGTGTAAGTGGCCCAGCATGAAAAACAAAATCGATGGAAATGGATTCTAACAGCTTTACCTTCAGAACCGCCATTTTGTCTGGCATTGACTGAGGATTGGCTATCTTCGGTGCACAATGCAAGGATTCTTTAAACACTAGCAAAAGCAAGATTCGAGACTGATTATACATAACCTTAACATGGCGGATGTTGTAACGTCGCAAGTTTTGAACCAGACCTCAACTGATCTCTTTTGTTTGTTCTTGATGATGTTATAGGGGAAAATCCCGTAGAACTGCTTTCATTCAGCCCCAGGTCAGATAGTCCGTCACTGGGTAGTGGATCGTCTCGATTATCTAACGCATGGTTGTCTCGTCCTGTACAAGAATGGGACATTACTCAGGTATGTCAAGCATCAGTCTAATTATGGATTTGAAGATACCTGGGCACATGGTGCGCAACATTGTCGGCAAGAAAATTACACCGTAGTAACTTTTCCTTAATTGATACTCCAGTTTCTTCCATTCTTTCATTCATTCCTTCCTTTCTTTCCTTTTTCCTTCCTTCCTTCCTTCCTTCTTTCTTTCTTTCTTTTTGTGAGGAATATCAGACATACATACCTTGCCATGGACTGTCAACAAAACTGTAGAATATACACGATATTGAGGCAAAGCCTGAGCAAAAGAGAACTTGACATGGAGTTTTAATAAGGAAAAGCCATCTGACCAGCTTTGCACTTTAAAGTTGCGTTTCATTCATCGTTAAAATAGCACGGTCATTATTTGCACCAACGTTACGCAATGGCTCACCAGACAATGAATGCACGAGACAATGAATGCACGAGACAATTCCACATGTGAAAACACGGTACAATATTGTTGTTGCGTTTATCGTTCGTGCGCAAACAGCTGAACCACGCGCCTGGATCTTTAGTAAGAGAGTTAAGAAACGACATTACACGCTACGGTTTTTGATATCATTTTAATGTGCTCGAAAGTTCGCTCAAATTTCAAGGATCCAAATATTTTCTATAGAATTGGAGCAGGTGTTTGACGTAGGCTTGGAATATTTTATGAAATAGTGCAGCCAAAATATGTCGTTCTATAGTCGCTCGAATTACACGTACAAGTATTTTTTTTCGGGGGGGGGGGGGGTTAGCAATAACGTCACTCTGTATCTGCCCTTAGTTGCGTCTTATAGCCTTACGTTACTAACTGTGTGAAATAATGCTTTCTCGTAGGTTGGTATATGGTTAACTGGTCTCAATCTCGAAGAGTACGTTATTGAGTTTTCTAACAAAGAGATTGATGGAAAACAGCTTCTTAACCTTGATAACTCGAGAATGAAGGTAGGCGTTAGCGTGCATTTTACTCCACACCAAAGGAAATGCGTTAATTTTTTCCCCATCTTAGTCTCGTTTCTGTGTCTTTGTCTGTCTGTTCATCCAACTATACACTGATATAACCTGTCCGTCAGAACTTTATTTTCTGAGATATTTATGTTTTGCTCTGTTGAAGACTATGGGTATTAACCAGAATGCTAGAGCTGTTCTCAAAAAACGAATAAAAGAACTCAAGATTCAAACAGGTAAAGAAGGAAAAGCAAAGAAACAAAGAGAAAAGGATCTGAAATCAGGGAAGAAAGAGAGCCCTCCAACTCTGCAAGATAAGTTTGAAAAGCTTGGCTTCATTAAGAAAGGAAAATACACAGTAAATACCTCATGAAGGGGAAAATACCTCGCTTAACGAAATTGAGATTAGGGACTATTTTTATTTATGCCTGGAGGGAAGAGCTGAAGAAAAATTCAAGAAAAATTCCACCGCACCGCCATGCGCACCCAGACGCGCACCCAACGCCACCAATTAACTCCTCGCTAAAATAAATTCCTTAGCTGTAGTTTTTCAAGACTCCCTTTAATTAAGAAATAAAATTAAAATAAAACACTCCCTTACGTTTTTCCTTTTGTTTCGAGGCATCCTATTCTTACTTCCCCCACCCTTCACCCACCGGGCATAAATATTGACTAGTCCCTTAGTTACCTGACGTTGCTATGGTGCAGATTCAATATAAGTGGGAACATTTACGATACGGTCTTACGTTAAGGCATTTTTCGGCCTTTTTTAATTGGTGGTTTGTAGAAGCCACTTATCATAACCCAATGCTGTGTTGTGTTGAGGCATTGTGATTGGATGATACGCATTTTCCAGCTTTTTGATTGGTTCTTTTTCGAAGCCCATAAAATGCCAAACCACCGTTAGTCCTACCTATGAACAATCTGCCGTGTAGGTAGTGTAGCACGCAGTTAACTAGTTTTTAGTATTTGTCTTATGTTTTCCCGTAGTTTGTAGTCATGTTTTATAGCTGGCAATTTACTCAAGGTTTTTAAACCTTGTATGATACCTCATTCCTTCTTGTATCTTGATTCTCATTTGTGTAAATTTCGATACACAGTTTTTGAAATCTATTCCGAAAGGTAAATGGAGTAAGAGAATGAGACTTCCGTGCTAACGTCGTGCATAAATGTTCCTTATTTCATTTCATCCGTGCATCAAATTGCGATATCTCTTCATTACATTTCTGCCCAATTCGATATGAAACGTCGTATGTTCGAGTAGTCAAGGTCTTCGGTACACCTCTTTACTTTCGCCGTAATGTTTTCCTATTGTACAGACCACATGTCATTCCCTTGGGCATTATTTCTTTCGAAATGGGAAAATATGACGACGAAAGTAAACAGTCATTCAATTTCTCTCTGATCCGTGTAGCAGTTAGCTTTAAATACTTTTAAAACGGAGCACTGATGGAGAGAGGGGAGTAAAGTGTGCACCATCGGCTTCCATTGATACCAGCTTCGTAGCTAAAGGAACTACCGAAATTAGATAAGGTGACTTTACCTTTAGAGGTCTATTGCGGCACACAGTATCTTCTATGGATAATTCGATGTTTTAGCCTGTTTTTTGTTCCACATATCCGTTCTTTCCGAGCTTAAGTGTTTGACATCTGATTAGATCCTTGCGTTTATATTTAGCTATACTGTTCGTGCGTAATTTGACCTGTTTCTGCGAAACTCTGTGCTGTTTACGTGTTTGCCGTCATTTTTATCCGTGCGTTTTGTGATTAACGCTCGATATCAGTGCTATAATCCCAGGGTTTTAAATAATAATTCATTACAAATTTGGTTTTATCCTACGTTTATCCTACGAGAGCGATTCTTTCGTTTTTACTTTTATTTCGTTACGTTTTCCTTTCTCGCAGAACCTCACTTCAGATTGTTCACATTGTGTCATAAGCTATTTCTGAGACAGACAAGCAAAGTGCATTGTGGTCTAGCTTCGGTACAAACAATACCATATAACGCATGATGAGTAATAGATGTTTGTACCGAAGCTAGACCACAATGCATCATGTTCGTTATCTCGGAAAAGGCCTCTTCAGATCCGCTCAGCAATAATGACATTTCCACGATTCTCGTAAAAGTTTTTTTAACGTCTCTGATTTAGAATACGAATTACTCTTAATTGTAAGGCGCTTGTTATCCCTGTGTACGTGTACAGGAAGTAATGCACCGTTACGGTACGAAATGTACATATTGATAATGGAATAGCGGTTAAGCTCTGTTAACGTAGGAGCTTCAAGATTATGTCTGGATTTGTATGAGCTCTAATTTTATGTCAGCTAGACACAGACTGATATCGAAATAGGGAGAAGACCAGTATAGTTGTCCCAGATAGGAACCCTACTTACATTTGATACGTAATTGCCGCCATGTTGATGGTATTCGGGAAAAGATTTTACCTCCAAAATGGTCGACTCTAGTCCCTTTCTGGGGTATATCTTCGCATAGAGGACAGAATAGAGGACACAGTCTACGTAGTTCAATAGAAACCTATTGTATTCTTTGTTAGCTTAGTGCTCTTGTTTAACTTGTAGTCTTTTGTTGTGGCTATTGAATTACTTAGAATGTGTCCTCTACACGAAGATAGAACTCTCTTCTGAGATAGCGAACGTAGTCTAGTGGCCATTGTGGTCTAGCTTTGGTTCAAACATCTATTGTTCACTTTTGCCTTGTATCAAGGTGCTTGTACTAGAAAGTTAGACCACAATAGACTCAGCTGACCTAATTTGTTCATCTACCGATACCTTTCCATGTACATCCTCACGGCTAGAGCTAGAAATCTGAAGCATCTAGGTCCCTCGCTGAACATGTTTTAGTAGCGATGGTCTAGAAGTTGCTGGTTCATTTTGTTGAACCACCACCACAAAAGTCTTTTAGCTTTGATTCAAATTGATAGATCTTTGTACATACTTGATAACAAACTACCTGTCCGAAGAATGTTCCAGCTGTCCGGCCTAATGTCAACGGGCACCTAAACATACTAGTTATGCTACGCACGAGCCTTTAGGTAGAACATAAAACTTTTACGCAAAACACCGTGACGCAGAATTTAGCATTTGGGTGTCCTGTGGTGAGAATATGTAGATAAATTTACAATTCATTGCAAAAATTACCTTCAGTTTCAACAATGCAAATTTTTCGAAATTTCAATTAAAAAATCGACAAAAAGTTCATTTTTTTTCAGTTCAAAAGGTGGTTTTATAATGTTCATTTTTATCACGCTCAGAAGAGCTGAAATTATTTTCCCAATTCAACTTCAACTATTATTTGTTACTTGAGGAATTTGGAAAGAAAGAGAACTTAAAAGCACGTGGTTTACATCACCACGTCCTTTAAACGTCTCTTTTGAGTTTTAAGTGAGTTTTTTTAACAGCAACACGATAAGCCTTTATCACGTGAAGGTTATATTGGCTGAAACAATAAGCTGCCCCTGCGTGGCCTTGCAAGGTTTGATTCTCACGGTAATTACAGCAATGCATTCGCATACTTCTATGCACGGGTTTTTGCTGCCGAACGACCTTTTTCCCGCCTTATGTGGTAAAGCCATCCAGCTTCCCATCGAAATGCGTCGGTTTAGCGTACAAAAGCCCGTGCATAAAAGTATGCGAATACATACTTTTGCGCGTCGCGCTGTACCATGGTTGCTTGTGATAAAAGATCCCATAAAGGAGTTTAAATCGAGGTAGACTATCACATATATTCTTGGTTTGCACGTTAAGTCATCGCGACCAAGTTGGTGGTATTTAACAAAAATATTTCTCATTAGGTCCTTTTGTCTGTACCACCAACATGGCCGCCATGCCTTTTGTCTTTTGATCCTCTTGGGAATGGTTGAAAACCATGTGGAGAGAGAAACTGCCAAGCGCTCAGTTTGACTAAAATTATAAAAGCAACTGTGCCATATCATTTATACGCTACTAGCGTAGTACGAATTTATTAACTTGAGTGCGATGTACTTTCTCTTATCGCCAGGAGAATTAGACTAGATTGCAAACACAGCAACCCTGGAAGTTACAAACTAGCTCTAAACGGCGTTGGAATTTTACAGTGCAGTTCCTCATTTTAATGAGGATATTTTCAGTTGCCCGTAGTACAATAATATGTTAACTTGTACACACGTTTCGGGACCGCCTTTTCCACCTTCCCCCTCAAAAAGGGGCGAAAACAATTCTTATTTCTACCTCTAAGCGTGCTTGTCCCCCTTTTTCGCCCCTTACCCTCCCCCCCCCTCCCTCCCCAAAAAGAAAGATAATAGGCTCGAAAGTATTAATTCTCATTTCTACCTCTTAGCGTGCTTGGATTTTTAATATGAGTACTGGATGCGGGGAAAAATGTATGGAAAATGGTCCTAGTTTTTTTGGGTTTTGTGTACACTTTCTAAATGACTATGATTTAGATATTACTTGAATTTTAGTTACCTATAATGAAGGATTTTAAAAGTGTAAATGGATTGGATACTAAAGAGCCACTTACAGAAAGTACTACATGGGCGCGCGGAGATACGAATTTTATCTCTAAGTGTTGATTTCGCTTCACTCTTCGTGAGAAATATTCAACCATTATAGATCAGTAAAATTCGTGTTCTGTTTATTTTATAAATATAGATGAAATATCCAGGATTAAGAAAGAATTTTAAGGCCATTTGTGATTGGTTGATATGAGGGTAGTCATGACAACAGTGATTCTCACATGTTAAGGATACAGTGATATTTTCACTTTGTACTAAGTCTTGAAAACAGTTAAAATCCTGATATTTCATCGATATCTAATAATAAACTGTAATAACGTGCAAGGAATTATTGTTCAGCTGCTAAATGTTGATAAATGCTATCAAGTGATCCTATTTTTGTAGAAAGCTTTTGTTCTTGTTTAAGATTTTCTTATGTCTACATGACTCGATAATATTTTTTAATTAAAATGATGCAAATTTGTTTAATTGATAGATGTGTCGCGAATTAAGGCAAAAAATTGTTACATACACATATATAGGTAGTTAAATTAGATCAAACAAATTTATATGAATACATTAAAGTTGTAATAAAAAAATCAATAAATAAACTATTAATTCTAATCCGACACATTCGTGTATTCGTTTTATATACACTGATTTACTGCTCTGGTGTGGTTGCTCAAGGGATGAAAACTGTTAAAGCGTCAATCTCGTCTTGTTTCTCGGTGCTGACCAAGAGAAACGCGGGCTCAGGTACGAATATGAAAATGATTCGCTTTAATCACGCGGCGGCCATATTGGTTGAAACAATAGGTTTTGAATCCCTTGGGTCCCCTTGCCCTCGCTTTGAAGCGTTTCAGAACGTTCTAAACAGAGGTTTTCGCAATGTGAAAACATTTTGTGTGTGTGTGTGTGTGAGCCAAGTCAAAAAAAGGCCCGTTTTATTGATTAACGATTCGCAGTGGATCTGGATCGTGGTGATGTACCACAGGTATATCTCGATAAGTTAAAATTATAACTCATTTGCCTGCACAAAAACAGTGCGTGCACTACATGCGAAGTTTTTTTAAAGATTTTATTTTCTATAGTATCAACTTTTATTACAAAGTTATAGTTGGAACTGCTATTTGTTTCGTCATAACCAGCAATCAAAGTGTTCCAAATATAAAAGACATGAACATAGAGTGCACGGCATGTATCCGTCAAACATCAAAATAATTAATGGGTTTTAATCACATAGCAGCCACGTTGGTTGAAACAATACATTTCCCTCGCATGGCCTCGCATTCAAACACTTCAGAACGAGTTCACACGGGAAAAAACAAACGTTTTCATTATCTTGGGAATAAACATGGCTGTCGTGTGATTAAAGCACATTTTCTTTATTTTGTAACAAATAGCAATAGATATCATTCAGGCATGGTGAGAAAAAAGCAACATACCTTTAGCGATCTTTGTGTTTCTTCCTGTGGTTCATGCAATCAGTGAATTCTTAGGGGCTGTTTATATGAAGGTGAGTTGTCCCTGCTAGCCGGATAACTCTCTTGTTTTCTTTTACCTTGGGGACACAAAACAAAAGAGTTATCCCGGCTAACAGGGACAACTCGCCTTCATATAAACAGCCCCTTAGTCAATAACTAAACTGACAACTGAATACTATTACGCTTTAAGGTCCATAGAGGTTTCGCTCTCAGTGACACGAGAGAGCATGCTGCGGGAGCTTGCTGCATGGTGTGGTCATGCTCGCTGATATTTAACCAGTTTAATATCAAGGATCGCGAGCCCGGGGCAAAATTCTGCTCCCGCCACAATTCTTTTTACATGAAATCTCGGGTACACACGAAAGCGCAAAGCGACATGGGTACTGAGCAAAACCCTTAGTGTGTATGGGCCTATTAATAGTAATGGACCTTATTCACGATAGCCGCCATGATGCCTTTCATATTGTAATGCAAATTAGTCATGCGGTCTTCCAGGGGGCAAACATTGGAAGAAAAGACTATTTTTAAAAGAT
>WUAP02150310.1:0-10991 GCA_015163945.2 Stichodactyla helianthus
TCTATATATAGATATAGATATATCTGCATATGTATATAGATGTATCTGTACATAGGTTTGGGTATAGCTGTATACATGCTAGGGGGAAAAAAAAGAACCATATGTCTACTACAACAGACTTTGGAAGGATTCTATAGAGCTAGAGAAAAAATAGTATTTGCTACCATCTGCACACCGAAAAATTAGTATTTGCTACTTGCTACCCTTGCTACCCTTGGTCTGCAAGGTCATCCCATTTTGGTAGCCCCTGTAGACAAAGTCAGAAAAAATAGTATTAGCTACCATCTGCAGGGGTGCGATTTTTTCGACCCCGTTGTCTGCAAAGTCGGAAAAAATAGTATTGTCTACCCTGTCTTCCAACACAGCTTGCCCATCGTGGGTGTGGTAGATGAAAAAAGAAAACTCATGGTTTGGTGCCTATATTCCCTGTATGGTAGATGAACTGGGGGTTGTGGTGTGTTTCCGCTCTACTAATGCTCAATAGGTATGCTATATAAGGAAAGAGGTTGAGCCAAGAAATACCTGTGAAAAAGTACCTACTTGATCTTCCAATTTCCACTTCTGTTTTTACCCGGTAAATTACCGCTTCTTTGGGTGGTGAGCCAGAATCATCAATCTCTATTGTTAAGGAGAACATCATTTTGTATAGATAGTTAATAGGAATGGGCTCCCTGTGTAAAAAAAAAACAAACAAACCGGTTTTAAACTAGTCGTGGGTTCGGAGCCGTGTGGTGGGAAAAAGGTCTTGGCATGCTTGGAAACGACTAATGTGTAAGAGCGTTATTTTTCTCGTTGGTTTAAAAAAAGTAAATAGAACAACAAAACAGAATCACCATGTATGGAGTCTGCTAAACATCTATACTACTTGCTCCACTAATCGATTCTCATAAACTTTACAAAAACTAACGTTTGACATGGCGAAAAGTACTAAATAGTAAATGAACGGGGGGGGGGGGGGATACTTACAGTATTTCAAGAAAATTGCGATGAATTTGACTTCAACAACTCCAAGTGTAGTAGTTCAGGATTTACTCTTTGCACCGGCTCCTTTGGTGTGACCTTCATTGACCTTCAAAACGTCTTAAAACTGAGTAAATTTCACTTCCTGTCATGCGCAACGATGCATTATTATCACTTCCGTCACCAGGATGGCGCGGTACACGTTGTACGATGGCTCGTAAAAAACGCCTGAAAATCAATCCCTTTTAAAATCTTCACGAAACTCTTGACGGTTGCAATTCTCTAAATAGTTTATATTTGTCATTTCAAACATGATTTGAGTTTTAAAACATCTGCACCATGGAGAAGCGTTTAGCGTGGCATGAAAGTTTTGGCCTAAATTAGTTTCATCTCTTGTCAAAATTTTATTTGTAGTGCATTTCCATCATATAAACAAATAGCGCGCGCAAAGTTTTGAGACTAATTTCTTAACGGAAAAAATAAATGCGCGCGCACTACTAACTTTCCTCTGAGCCCCGTGGAGCTGTTAGGAGTTTTCGGGCAATAACCGTTATCAGCTCGCGCTACCAGAGAGCAAACGGTTGGAGAAGCGAATGACGTAATTCGCGCGTGCGCACTAGTGTTTTTCCTCTGAGCCCTGTGAGAGCTGTTGGGGACATTGAATGACAGGAAATTTTGACGACCAGAAGACCAAAAACAGACTTCTGGGGTGGCATGTCGTAATTTTTGTATGCATGACAAAAAGTCGCACGCCGGTGGGGCAGGGCAAGATTTGTCGTCGACCGTTCGAAAATTTAAAAATTTACGCGTCATTTTCCACACGATCACCGTACCGCACGTTGTACGAAAATCTGCATGAAACGATTATGTGCGTGGCATTTTCTACTTCTAAACTTCGAGGAAGAGCAGAAAGACTTTTCAATAAATGAATCCCCCAGTTTAGGGAACATTTTGATCAAGTTTTTTTTTGGATGAGGCGAAAAAGACGTCGAAATCTGCTTTTTTTGATTTTCCCTACATGTTGGATGGGTCTATTTACTTGCCTCCCTTTAGGAAGTATATTTGCATAGGAGCAGCAGGATTGATCATAGGGAGATTACATAGGAAAACTAAATCGCGCATTTTAAAAAATGTTCTACTAGTTTTTTACTTGATTTTTCGGTATTCTGGTGTTACTTAGCACACTATCTCGGACTTTACGTATAGAAAATAAATAAAATACAATGGTTTGATTTTGATTTTTAATTTTATCTATTATCTAAAGTGGGCTCCCTGTGGTAAAGCCTGATTTATAGCTGTGACAGCTGCTTGATTGTCACATATTTTAACTTTCCGATGCGTTGCCCATCCACGCCCAGCAACGACAACAACAAACAATTCCAGTGCTGATATGTGTTGAGCGGCCTTCCGAATTTGTACTGGTATCTCTGTCGAAATGGCAACGTTGATCCAAAAAAATTGCTCCTTCGCCTGTCAAGCAAGAGTCAGTAGAGAAGTTAAAATCTTTGAAATTCCATTTCTCTGGCTTGATTGAAGCAAGGCAAAAATTTTGACCACCGTAGGAGATCTAATTTTGTGTCTTGTGTAATCTGCCTGTAACAAGCGCTTGACGGAAATGAGCGTAAATTGTTCAATAACGGTGACAGGAGAATTCTATCAGGTCGAACGCATGCTGTGACAAAAGACAGACGCCCCAAAAGCGATTGTAGCTGATTTTTACGATAATGTGAACGTGAATACCGTTGATTAAGTTCTTGTAAAAAATCATCTATGCGATCTTGAGGGTCACGAAGAGAAAATGTTACTGTATCAACCTCAATGCCTAAGCATATCATACGTGTAGAAGGATAACAATCTTTGTTCCTTGATGACTGTAGGCCCAATTCGTCAAATAAAAATTGAAGAGTTTCAAATTGACCAGTGAAGTTGCAAGGTACAAATTTGAATAATTCTTTGAAACTATCTTGCGGCCGCGACTTTATGCTTTGTGTTTGACCAGTAAACCGATGTATGGAAAGTGGTCAATATAAATTGTTTTGTTGCTTCACTGTTTATTGTAATAGAATTCAAGCGGGATGAAACCCACAGGGAACCCAACAATGTATCATGTATCATGTTACGTCCTCTAACCTAATTCTACTTAAAGCTAATCTTAGCTTGCCTGGAAGTTCTGACTTCTTGCTTGTCTTTCTGCTTTTCTTCCTGCTTGATCTTCTTGCTTGACGTATCTTGACCTTGGAGTTCTTCTTCTTCTGTGTTCTTCTTCTGTTGTGACTTCGCTAAGACTGAGCTGGGAACTGGGAACTGAACTCCGGTCAACGAGAGTTCCTTATATATGTGTTGGCAGATCTTCCAGAACATTCTAGTATTTTCTAATATTACGTAATCTTCTATTAAAAAACTTCTAGAACAGTCAAACTTATAATCTTTCTAGAGCATTCTAGACTAACTCTAAAGACTTACAAATGAAATGAGAGTTTCTAGAACTATCTGTATACTTCTTAAACTAAATGGAACTTTCTAGAAACTACTAAGCATGAGAATAGGCACGTCGGCCCTCATAATAATGTATCATAACTAAAATTAAACGAAGAGTAATATAACACATTTTTTTACAAAATACGAAAATGTTTCTAACATTTTCTGCTAAGCACAAGGCTCTTAGAGCGTCTATTTAATAAAATAAATTAAAATAAAATAATATAAAGTGCGTTTGAATCAAGTGATTATTTTCTTTGTGTGTGTGTGTACTTTTTGTGTGTTCAGTTTTGCTGGTGGACCTAGTATACCCTTTTTCTAACTTGTTTCCTTTTTTTCAAATGCTTGAAGGTTCTCAGCCCTTGGACACACAATCTGAGGATCAACTAGTGCTGCAAAAAACTTCTTCAGGAGAGACAAAATCTAGAGGCTTCAGTCTAAGGCCATCAGTAATCAGAGACAGTAGGCCAGTGGAAAGCAACTTGAAAAAACGACAGCTACTGACAAACATTGCAAGTGCTGGAATCGCTATGTCTTTCAATAGCACTGATTCTGCATCACTTGCTGTTGATTGTAGGGGATTTAGTTTAAAGCCATCAATACCAGTTCTCGAAAGAACAGAACCAGGGATGGCAGTGGATTCCCAAGGGATTCCCCTAGATTCCCATTTCGTCCCATTAGGCCGAGAGAGTCAAGACAGTGTTACTGAGGAGAAAAGAGGACTAGACCTACAGCCTGTTGCTAATCTTCTTGCTATTATAGAAAAAGAAGGGAGAAAAACGAGAAAAAGCGATGAGGATAACGATGAAAATACACCTCCACCAGATAGTCTTCGTAGCATAAAGGCCAAAGTAAAGGCTCAAAAAAGTGTAGATGCCATGAAAAGTGACCGAGCTAAGAAACCAACCAGTAAAAAGGCCACTAAGACCGCCAGCTCTCCAGTTAGGGTTCGAGGTAGCAAGGGTAGTCTTCCAGCATCATCGTCAGGAGTTACCCAGAAAAAGGGAAAACGAAAGGAGAAAGAAAATAGCAATTGCATTGGAAAGTCAAGGATAGATCAGTGGCAGCCATCAGTGTCTTCTCCATCTTCTTGGTCACCCACTCCAAGCCTGAGGAAAAGCAAACATACGGTTCGTTCACTTTTGTTCACTTTAATAACTGTTATAAGGTGTGTACCTGCTTTTGCAACAGACCCTTTGCAGCAAACAGTTGATATATCACCTCAATAACGAACGATTTTAGCTCATGGTCCCTTGGGGAAGGCTCTAATGAATGGCAAACTCACTTAATATAGTGAGATGAAAAAATACAACCATATAAACTAGTGTTTTGATAAAGGTTTAAATCTAATATTTTTGCCCGACAGAAACAGTCACATGATTTTTTACTGCCTCCCATTACTGACAAGAGCCCATTGTTTGCAAAGTCCATCTCAACCTACTTTCTTACACCCATTATTCACAGATCTTCCCAAGTCAAGTTGTTTTTAAGAATCCGTCGGCAAATTGCAATCAGTGGGGAATGTAGTTACTTGTAATATCCGCTAGTCCTCTTCTGTATTCTATCATCCATCCATTAATTCTATTTTATCCTTCTTTTCTCTTCCTTGTTTTCCCCCTCTCTCCCCTCCCCCTTATGTTCCATTCGTCATTTACTTCCTGACTCTGATTAAAATTACTCCCCCCCCACTCCCCAATTATTTCAGTAAATCTCAAAATGGACCCATCATTGTAATATATCCTGGACTGGAATCTCAAGTGGTTCACTAACACTATATATTTTTAAATATTAGGAAAGCAAAATCCCTAGTACAAAGATAAAAACAAAAAGCATACATAAAGAACAAGGCATAGACGAATCATCATCTCATTATATTGCTGAGTCTGTCGAGTCTTTCGCTAATTATTTGAAACACTTAGTCAGGCCTTATGAAAACACCGAGAACCAGCCTCCAACAACACCAAGATGGTCCGATGATGAGCCGGTCAAATCCCAAGCATCGATTCGCGCGGCTTCGGCTGATAATCGCATTGAGCGGATTTCAAGGGAACAAAGGCTTCAATCTGAGGTATGTGCTACTGAATTTACTGATATCATCTTCTCTGCCCTCTCTACCATAAACCTGCAGTGGTCTTCCTATTATTGACTTTGCCCAAGCCCAAACTGCTCCTCTCAGAGCTTCCTCAATCTTTGTGCCAATTATTTGTTTTGGAATGAAAACAGAGAAAATGAGAAACACTGGCTAGCAAATACACTACTGTCATTTTCTGTCTTTCTTGACATGGCTTCCATCCTTCAGCTTTGATGACTTGCATTTTATCTTATTCGTCACAACAAGCAACCTGTCATACAAAATGTACTCTAACTTGCAGCTCTTTGATGCTATGTTAAAAATTTTCAGTAGTTTTTCTGTCTGTACAGTTCTGATAATGCAGCCATTTTTAGAAATCGGGGTTTTTTAAATATTTTTTTTCAAGGTTAAGAACTGGCAGGCAGCATGGAAAGATGAACAGCATCGAAATGATAAACTTATCACAGACTTTGCAGCATGTGAGAGGGAGTTGTTGCGAAAAGAAGGGAAAACGAGACTTGACTATGAGGAACAGATACATGAACTAAAACAAGAGATTTACAGTTTACAGGCAAGGCTGCAAGAAGAACAAGAAAATGCTGACAACAGGAAAAAAGTAGCAAGCGGTGGTGACTTAAAGGTAAAAATGTTTAGTTTTCGACTTCTAATAGTCCATTTGTATGGTATGTCATATAGCTCTACTTCCAGAAACCCTTGCCCACTTTCCTTTGTTAGCTAATAGTGAGGCCATTTCTCATTTCTCAAAAAGGATGCTTGGAGGCTTTCTGCGAAATCACGCTTTGTGGCGTGAAACGACTGACTCGTTTTGTTTTCTCTATAACTTGTTTGTGGTTCACTCATAAAAATAAATTTTAAAGCAACAGAAAACGTCAAAGAAATGTTAGGCATGCGTGATTTCACACGAATCTAAAAACACAAAGTTGCCGAGAATCCACAGATGCTATTTTTAACGTGTATAATATCAAAGTAATGGGGTTTAATACAGAGAACCCCCTCTGCACCCCACCCCCACCCCCAGCCTCCTACAAAGATGTTCTTAGTGTCATCATGCAACGCTTCACTCCCCACGAACGTCTGCTTGCTTCAGCTGAACGTTATTTTCCAATTGTTAGCATGAGCCAATCAAAATCGATTAATTGTTTTCTGAGGAACCAATAAAATACATTGGTAAAAATTTCGCGCCATCAGGAATAAAATACAAGATCAATAACATCAACAGTCGTACCCTTGTGATGTAAATTTTATTATGAATCAAATCGAATATATATTCGCTTAAAAATGTAAATTACTTCCTTCGTGTGTTCAAATCATGCCATGAAATACAGATCGTTTTATAGATTTCACACCAAAGAAATTCACTAAATCAGAGCTTTCTTTGTGGGCCCAAACTTGTTCAACTCCAAACTTCTCCAGGTCTCTGATCGAGAGTGGAAATAGCTTTGAGCATTCAAACTTGTTTGAAAGCCTAAATTGAACCAGTACATCTGTCACTTCAAGCCTCGACTCCCATGGGAATGCTTTTGCTCATTCAAGCCTAGCTCGCTCTCCAAAAGCAACTTCGTCACCAAAGACAGGCTCCAACAGAAAATCTCAGATTAGAAAAGAAACCATATCTGTCCTAAATGTAAACTGTCAGAGCTTAACTGCCAAACAGGAAACTTTTCTGCAGTTAACTAATGATCTGAAACCAGACATAATTATTGGCACCGAATCGTGGCTCACCTGTGACCGCAATAACAACGAATGTTTTCCAACTGAGACATACCAGGTGGAACAGAGAGACAAGTGGAATGATCCTCACCGTGGAGAGTTTATTGAGCAGCACAGAGGATTCGCCAACCTTCCTTTTTTTAGGGGGCTAATTGGGCCTTGTTTTTTAAACTGCTTATTCCACCCATCCCTCATAATATCCCGCCTGTAATACGCCCCTATGTGGAAAGTCATACACCCTTGGACTTCCAGTCTGCACCAAAATAATTTGCAGTCTGTCTCTAGATTATATTCCCTGATCAATGCTAGATCTAATTTTGCAGCACTAAAGCAGCACAGAGGATTTGCCGACCTTCCTTTTTTTAGGGGGCTAATTGGGCCTTGTTTTTTTAAACTACTTATTCGGCCCAGGTACGAATTCCGGATGGAAATTTCAACGAATCCCGGGATTGATTCGAATCTGGAATAGTTTGCTCAAGTGTGAACATAGCCTCGAACTTGAAATCATGGCTGAGAAACTGTCGTTTATAACATCAGAATAAATCTTGAAAAAGTTCAACAAAAGGAAGCACTGCGGGTTTTTTATTTATTTATTTTTTTTTATTTTTTATTTTTTTTAATCCTAAACCAACATTGCCTTTTTCTGTGGCCAGAACTGTTCATGAAAAACAAAATATATTGTTTAAATGCTACTGGAGAAAGGTTTTAATACCAAAGCGGAATGGAGATTTGCGAGCGGCTTTGCCGTCAAGTTGAAAATTATACACGGATCGTGAATGTCGGCGTCGTCTTTCATCTGGGGTAGAATTCAAAGTCCAATCGGGCATACGTTATAAATATGTGTACGTGCTAGTTTACTTTGAAAGCATATTTTATACATGAACATTGTTTGCAGCCGACATACGAAGTCAAAACTGTATATAAACAATTTAAATGAAGCACTACCACTTATCTTCTACACACTTCATGCCCGATTGGACTTTGAATTCTATCCCACATAAAAGACGATGCTGACATTCACGATCCATGTATAGCTTAAATTAAAACTTATTCAAGTCCGTTCACTAGAATAGAAAATTCTCTGTCCTCATGTGTTGGTCATCTGTATTCTTCATCAAAGTATGAACAGACTGACTTAATTTTGAATATATCTTGTAGTTTTGTTGTAAGTTAAAATTGATTTTCAAATGTCCGCGTCGTTTCGCTGGCTGACTGAACTCTTTTCGCTTGTTTTCATGCCAAGAATCCACATATCTTTACATCTTGACCAAAACTTAGCAATATTTCTAGCTCTTCACTTCTTTACTTTATATACAAAGTGATAAGAATTGGGCAGGTATAACTAAATAAAAAGGTGCTTTTTTCTTCAAAAGCGAATACCAGGTTCAAACCAACTAGTAGATCATTCAAATCCAACTTAATGTTTCGCTATAACACGAAATCGTGATGCAATTATGACGTAACAATAACTAGTGATTAAGACGAACTACCACCACTAGTCGTGAGACCTAGAGACACCAACGGGTATGTAGATATAACTCACTTTCAATGTTAATCTTGCTGACGAATTGTGACTTACCCGTATCTATGTAATGCCAATATATGTATAGATTTCGAATGTGCCTGAACTGAATGGATGAATAAAGCGTAAGCTATTTGAAACCTTGGAGAGTCACGACTGGCGGTTCACTTAATATTTCATTCGTTCCCTTGACAACCAACAGAAACAGTGCAATGGCTTCCTAGGGCCGCCCGTAAAAACATCCAAAAACTTTTTAAAAATCGTTATTTATTATAAATGCTATGGGATTCAAAGAAAATTCATTTCCTGTCTCGGGAATTCCACGTTGAATTTCACTCGAAAAAACTATATCGCACTCGAATTGAACGTGGAATTCCCGAGTCAGGAAATAAATTTTCCTATAGTATACAAAGGGCTTTTCATTTTTAGCAGCTTAGTTATGAAATATTTCTTATCAATCGGAAAAAAATATCTGTAAGAATAATCCACGCATTGGATCAATTAGATTAGCCAAATAGAGAAATAATAAACCAGGAGTTCCGCTATTAGTACTACCTAATTTGTATATTAATCAACAGGGCTCTCAACATATCGCTGTTTCATATTCATCAAAATATCCAAGAGGGAGTGAAGACGTGCTTACAAGCGGTTTACTTCGTTTGAAAACATGTTGATTTAAATCCAAACAATTCAAGGTGAAATTGGGGATGTTTTAAAGGAAAGTAAGTAGTATAGTCATTGAGGGTTCCACAACAACGACCGGGGATTCCTTGGGTTTTACGAGACCCCCCCGCAGGTGTGTTTTTCCGATGAATTACCGACTAAAGTGGTGGTTGCAGTAATTTTGCTAAAACAATCTTCTTTATCTACTGAGGTAAGATATTGTGTATAAAATATTTTCTATTATATATGGAAAGCCAAATGAAATGTAACACATGCCTAAAAACATACAAATCTATACATAAGTGTCGAGGCTTTGTGCTAAAGTGTTCGAAATGCAGTGTGATTTTTGCTAACAACGGTGCGTTAAGTTCACATCTACGGAGGAAGAACCCCTGTGTTTTTAAACCAAACATACCAACCATTATTTTTACTTGTGTATGCAAACGAACTTTTAAGAAAGAAGCTGATCTAAAGAAGCATGTTAATATGCAGAAGACGAAATATATAGACAGCTACGATTGTCCTTGTGGTAAGACCTTTCCAACTAAAGTAAAATTATACTGCCATTGTTTTGATTGTGAGCATGACCATGACGACATAAAGCAGTCATGGGTAGATTACTAACTTATCCTGCTTATATAACAAACATATAATGTGTGACTGTGACGACTTACTTGTGACGTCTGAGGGACTTAACCTATGTACTAAGTGTCTGAAAATTTACCCAATAATTACGAAGCCTACCAAAAATATCTGTTGTCAAAAACTTATGCAAATTCAAGACACGTCAGCGATTTGTTTACATTGTGGTAAAATTATATTCAATGCGGTTCCTTGTGCTACCATCGAGCAGTACTTTATTAATGGCGGCAGGAAGAGGACTCCTTACAGAAAACTAAGTTATTTTAGGGAATGGATGAATTATATTCAAGGTTACAAGACTGTGTTCTTAGAAGATACAACGATGAAAAAGGTTAGAGACAACTTAGAAGAGCCGACTTCTCAGAGTTTAAAGAAGACCTTAAAGAAACTAAAGGTAGGACATTATAAATACATTTCATATCTTTTATCTGTAATTACAGGCGAGAGAATTCCTGAGGTTTCTGAAGGGACAATGCTTAGAGCTGAGCAGTTATTTCTTCAGATAAAAAAGGATATTTATTATTATCCCAATGAAATATTTAAGGTTTTCTAATCCTAATAATCCTATCTTGAATTGGATTCCGAGGCGATGTTCAAGTAAATAAGCTTTTGTCGTTCTTGCAGATTTCTGTAATTGTTTTAAAATTTATCCTGAAGAATCTGATGGGTAGGTCTGAACCTAAGAGTAGGGTGCTCTTCCATCAAATCGTGAAGCTTGATTAAGAAATAAGCCTGCGACTGTGAGTATGGTGTTATTTTCAATAGCGTAGACATTTTTTTTCCTGTTATGTCTCGTAGTCGTTTTAGAACTTGACCTTGAAGACAGAAGAAAAAAATAATTCTTTTCTTGGCGTCGGTCATGGCTTTATACAGCAATTGTAGGGTTTCCAAACATGTTTGTTCGTTATCTGTGTTAATTTTCAC
>WUAP02150321.1:0-10990 GCA_015163945.2 Stichodactyla helianthus
TTCCCCAAAAAATACCAGAGAATTCCGAAAATCTAAACTTCAATTTTAACCCCCCAACAGGATCCAAAACGCCGTTTTTTTCCCCAAGGGAAACGGCCAGCAAACCCCCTACTTTTCCCCCCGGGGCCCCCCCCCCCCCCCCGGGCTAACTTTGCACTACACGCACGCTACGTTCACACTCTGCTCATATGTTGATTTTTATGGAGGAAGGAAACCGAAAAACTCAGAGAAAAATAAGTGAGAGAAGAAAACATTGTACTACGCAACTGATGTGGCACCCGCGGGTATCCCTTAAAGCCAGCAACCCGACCCGTAGTACTACCAGTGGTGTGAGACAATGAATTAACAACATGCGCCAAACATACTCACTGCGCTGGTGTGATATGTTAAAACATTTCACACAAGCGCATTGAGCTCGTTTTTTCCCCCTAGACCTTTGGTAGCAAAACCAAATCAATAATCAATTAATTAAATTGATTGAAAGGCTAATGTTAATATGAAAGTGAATGTTGACAGACATCCAGTCGTAATTATACTGAAGGAATGTTTTTAGTTGCTTACTGGAAACTGAAGTTGCAAACGAATGCACGACGTTGCGATCGAAACACAGGACAGAACAGCCATTACCTGATGAAGACCGATGGTTTCGGTCGCAACGTCGTGCATTCGTTTGCAACTTCAGTTTCCAGTAAGCAACTAAAAACATTCCTTCGGCTAATGTTAATACATTGCACACAAAAAATACAGTAAAACCCCGCGTATAAGAACCTAAAATTTAAGAACCTGTCAGGCTGAAATTTTCCTTTTAAGTACCGTTTACATAGAACCATTTCAGCTTGAAATTTCAAAGTAGGTTCTTAATTTCCAAAGTAATATAAAGTACTGTACTTCAAACTTTTTTTTTCTTGTAAATAAAATATAGTATTCTGTATTACTTGACCAAAATTATGAAAAAACCCTGGCAGTGTCATAAGACCACAGTACATTCATAGCTGCGTAACATGTTCAACTGTGTATATCCACGTAGAGCAGCATTAATTTTGTTAACCAAAATTAAGAACCTGATTAAAAACCTAAACAGCCTGATTTCATGTTAAGCACCATTTCTATAAGAACCTGTCCAGGCTGACTTGGAAAAATCTAGGTTCTTATACGTGGGGTTTTACTGTATTTGTGATAAGCGACGGATGATAACAAAATGAAATTCCTCTTGCGCGTTTTTTTCGCCAAAGACACGACTCGTAAGAATACACAGCCGTATCCGATGCTAAGCCGACTAATATTCTATATTATCAAGACCTCGAGTCTGTGTTATTCACCTCAGCCTACGGCTTCACCAGATAACAAAGACCTCGGTCTTGATTATCATACGATATCGTGCTCAAGTTCATCGAATAATTGCTCATAGGCATTTACCATTGCTTTGGTTATCTTGCGCTTGAGGTGTCTTACTTTCAACTTCAGTCCGACGCGTGTCACCTCGTCTCTAACATCCTTGAGTTGTTGCTGTGAAATATGAAAGGTAGAGACAACTTTCGTTTGCAGATTATCCAAGTCTGTTATTATTTCTTCCATTTCAAAGTCCTCCTGGGAAAGAAATGGTTCACTGTTCCTTGCGGTTCTTCTGAGGTTGCAAATGGCTTTTAAAAGCAACAACTGGTTCTGGATAGTGGTAAGTTCTGTCATTGTTCGACGTTGGTGGAGCCATCCCTCAAAGGTTTCCAATATGGAATCGTTCCCCAGTCTCTCTTCCCTTACTTCTTCTTGTTCTTCTCTCTCTTCTCTTTCCTCATCATCACTTTCTTCATTATCATCGTATCCAGATCTTGCCTTGATTCCTATTTCTGGATACAAATTACTCAACTTCTCAATAAAGTCTAAAAGCTTTTTTTTGGTTCCCTCCAGTTTTCTTTCCTCTCCCATTACTTTCTTTTTCACTTTTTCAATATTCTTTTGTTTCTCTTTTACGATATCAGCGTACCGGAAGCTACGCCTGATGGGGGTCGTACATTTCGGACAACACTTTAATTGGATGCTTTGGTCTTCTTCGTCATCATCACCATCAATACTCATCCAGTTATCCATCCCTTGAACTTCAAACACATGGCCGCAGTCCAAGAGCTCAATAAATCTCGCTCCTTTCTCGTCTTCTCCACCAAAATACAAAGCAGTGAGGTCTTCTTTGTTACATACTATGCACAGCTTTGGGCAGGGCTCCCCACAAAGACCAATGCATCGATGTTGGCATGGTAACTTTTTGAAGCATGGGGTATCGCAACGTGGACGAGTACATTTTTCACTGCACAATCCTTTACACTTGTATTCGTTGCGACAAGACCTCTGGCATTCCCACGAGCACATTTCCTTACAAGGCGTACAAGGTTCTTGACAACTTAAAGGGCATCGGCTGTGGACACAACGATTCTCACACTTTTGGCTGCACGGTGGGCAGCTTTTGGAGCAGGGCTCTGCACAGCGGTGTTGGCAAACGAGTATGCGCTGACAGGGATCTTTGCATGTAACATGCAAACGCCCTTGTTTGCAAGACGAACAAGTTCCACCACACGGATGTCCGCACTCTAGAATGGTATTACAAGGCTCTTGACACTCGTAAGATGAGTCACGGATCTCTGAACAACCACCTGTTGCAACATGCCCGCAATCTAGCTCTTTAGAGATTTGAACCTGGAAGAAAAATAGAAAAATAAAACTATTCAAAATGTACGAAAAGTACAAATAGTACGAAGGAGACAAACCCTTAAGGTTAATGGAAAGTTCAAAATAAATTATTGTACTTTGGTGAAAGCTCACGGCATACGGCACAGTCCAAATTGACAACATTCGATAAAGAATGTAGGGAGGTTTAACATATTTTCTGGGCCACTGAAATTTCACTTGAACAAAAACTCAAAAGATAGGACAAGATATTTCAAGTTATATGAAGATCATCAAACCAGAAAAATCCTATGATATGTGGGGTTGTACGTTTTTTTCCCCATGTTCTAAACATCGAACTCAAGGAATATAGCTGAGGATAATAATAATTCCCATCCTTACGTTTGTAAGTAATATTTTAGTTCAAAAAAGTCGTTGTGCAGTATAATAGGTAGAAAATTATAGAGATTTTGTAAAATCAGAGTTCTGTGCATGTACAGTAAGACTGCCGAGAGTTTTCCGCTATTTTAGGCATGTTGTGACGCATATTTCAGAAAAATAATTGTTAATGATTCTTTTAATTTTTACCTTTTTTCATGACAATTATGTTGTTTTGATTAAAACGATCGGGATTTTCGAAAATTTTTATTTATGAATTGTTAATTTGTTTTCTTTTGTCAATTTGTCACTAAATCGTAAAAGCAGTGTAGCAAAAACGCGCGAAATTGTTTTCATCCAATCAGAATAAAGGGACGTAACACCGTCACGGTCACGGAACGGCTCGTCTGTACTGTTATACAAAAGTCATTCAAAATCTGCAGCAAATTTAAACATCCGATTGTCTTAATTCTTTCTTTATTTCTTCTCTTCTTAACATTCACCACTAACAATACTTTAGATGCCTGTTAAACATGGGGTGCATTTATTAGAAAACTGCTATAAGTAAGATGTAATCTATAATACAATTCCTACCTTGCAATCACTGGGGTCACATTTCTCAAAACACTTTTTCGGACAAAGATGTCTACAACCAAACCGAGTACGACACTGTTCTTGACACTGGAACGTCTCAGCTGATACTCCACAGGGAACAGATACCTCATGTCTGCATGCAGGGATCACTTTTAATACCTCTACCTCGCATCCTTTACATGGAGTGCCATAGTGGCACTTACTTTTACACCTCGTCTCGTGCTCGCTGCAGAGTTCTTGCTGGCAATACTTTCTGCATTTATACTGCTTGTGTTCTGAATCTACTGGATGGCAAACCCTTTCACAGCTGTGTCCACAATCCAAGCGATAAGCACAGGGCTGCAAGCAGCCCCCCTCAGGTACGTCACTAAAGTCGCCTGCAGTTTTAGCACAAATCTTGTTCTCGGGATGGTTCTTGCAAACCAGTTCAAGTCCACTTCCAATGGCATTCCAAGCTTTCATGTCCTCAACTATTTTTTTCCAAAGCTCACTTTTTTCGGCCAACATGGTGAAGTTACCGATGCAGAAAAATCCTTCTTGAGCCCTCGACAGCGCCACGCATACGCGATTTTCAGTTCCAAGGAAGCCTATTTTCCTCTTATCGTTGCTTCTCACAAGGGACAGCAAAATGATCTTGTTCTCCTCTCCCTGAAAGTTGTCCACAGCGGTAACTCTCACACCTTGAAAGCGTTCCTTGGGCATAAGCTTCCGCAGGACAAGAAGCTGACCAGTATACATGGTCAGAAGGGTGATTTCCTCCGGTCTGTAGCCTTGGTTGAGGAAGTACTCACAAAGCGCTACCATGAAGGATGCTTCGTGCTTATTTGAGTAGCTCTTCAACTTCTGATCATATTCATTGTTGTCTTCCTTAACATTATGGTTAATGAAGTACATATTGTGGCTAACTCCCGGCACGTTCTTGTATTCATGTACCTTTGGATGGTCATCTAGTTTCTGGTATATATGTTTCAAGATCCTTGATATCTCCGGTCGCATGCGGTGTTGGATGTCCAGGGACTCGCACCTCATCCCTCCTTTCACCATCCTTTCGAACAAAGAAACGTCCAGGTTATACGCCTGTGAGAGGTTATAGCATGTGGGATTTGGTCTCAGCTGCTTATGGTCGCCAATCAGAATAAGGTGTTGGGTCTCCTGTGTTAAGGAGGTGATAATATGCGCCTCGAGCACTTCAGCGGCTTCTTCAACTACGACTATTCGTGGTTTGATCTCTTCAAGCAGCTTACTGTATTTTGCAGCACCAGTAGTCGTCATTCCAATTACGGTAGCCTGAGATAGCACTTTCAGTTCTTCAAAGCTCTTAACTTCAGCGAGCCGTTTACACTGCTGCTCAAACTCCCCAGATTTTGCCTTGATCTCCTCCTGCTTGTTACTCCGGAAGAGTCGAAGCCAGAAAAGGTACAACGACCAACGTTGTGCTTTGTCTAAGCCCTGAATATGAACAATACTTAGGGCATCTTTTTGAGCCATGGGTTGAATTTTGTTCCCCTTTAATATCTCCAGTTGTTGCTTACTTAGAGCTGCGTAACGAGGTTTAGTCTGAGCGCTGCCCTTATTCTCTCCTTTACGTGCCTGCGCCCGTCCACGAACTTCATCCCCAATTTGTCGTTGACTTTCTATAATATCTGCATCATAGTCAACGTCGATGTTATTTTCCTCTATCACTTCTTCGATCGGATATTCCATTTCTTTGCGCTGCTCTTGGGGAGGGATAGGAACAAGTTTGTCAAGGCCAAGCCAGCCTTCCACTGGAGAAAGACCTTTTTGTTTGAACTCGTAGCTCATCAAGGTGAATTGCTTCCTGTGGCCTAATCCAATAGAATCTTTTAACTCCTCCAAGGTTAGTATTCGGTTACGACTCTCTTCCAGAGCTTTTAAGCACTTTTCAAGGTATTCTTGAGACTCTTTGGTTTCTTTATAAACGCGACGTTGACCTTCAGATAACCTTCAAGTCAAAATCATTAGCAAGCGTTAACAAGAAATAAAGAAACAATACCTAGGGGAATGACACGTGATATCTGAAACGGGAAAACAAGCCCAAGAGGATTTGATCCATTGGTTTACTACCTTACGTGTTACTATCCTTCTTCAGTTGTAGGTCTAATCTGTGACATTTGGGATAACGCAATCGATCAAATGTTTTGAAATTAAAACCTTTTAACAACTTGCTGTATCTCGGGATCAGCTACTCTAAAATTTAAGATTTTCCGCATTTCTAATCTAGTTATTGATGAACGTTATGGTTTTTGACCAATCCCGTTTTTTAGCAATAACCCGCTGAAAAAAGATAAATCAAATTGGATGTTGATAGAAGATATATTTAATATACATGAGCCTCTTGACACGTGGTCTGAAATGGAACAACATTATACCCAAGTGGATTTGGTCTTTTGCGACAGCTCATTGAATAATTATCCCTAATGGTCGACAAATCATTACCTGGTCAGTTCATTAAGGTTATGGTTCTGAAGAACATCGCTTTTACTTCGTCCACCAACCCTGACTACACCGTCTGTTTGGAATTCTAAGATTCCTTCTAGAAACTGGTCCAAGGCATGGTTGGTGTAGCAGACCATCAACATACATGAGGACCTCTCTGGGTCAGGATTCCAGACAGCGCGGTTATCCATCAGAGCACGGACTATCTTGAGACCAACGTACGTTTTTCCTATGAAAAACCAAAGACACAGACTTTACTATTGAAGATGTCTTCTCCATGGGGGGAAAACGCAACCCACCTTACCCTCCTTCTGGGGGGTTATTTTTAATTAGACCACTTTATATCAAATATTGGACCATGAAGATATATTACAGTCTATGTAAAATCTCAATGCGTTGTATGAATATAAAGAACAAATTCTATATCTGTAATATTGCTTCTTGTGTTACTGCAGCAGCTAACACTGCACTTCGCAGTCTAGTTTCCAACTAGATGGAACTAAAATGTTTTTTTTTTTACCAGCAACATATCTTGGTCGATCTGTGCTTGGTGAATGTGTAAATCTACTACAGGTTTAATGATGTCTAGCGTTGTCTTAATATTTTTTAATTATGTTTAACGTAGATGTCTGAGCAAGATTAAAAACAAGACATAAAAATTCAATGCCACAGTCTGTATATTATCTGAGACTTTAAAAATTTTGAACCATATATAAGACAGGAAAATGATGATATTTTTGCAAGTTTAAAACTTATGATACTCTCACCTGTGCCTGGAGGTCCTTGTATCACCACAAACTCCTTCGTTAGCGCTGCTTTCATAGCTTCGTACTGAGAGCCATTCAACTCCACCACATCTTCACCTGGCCAGTCATGTTGGTTTAGCACCTCAACGTTAGCATTTACTCCTTGAGCCGTACTCAGAGCCTCGGTGAGATCGTAGCGCGTTTTCGCATCTCTCAAATAAGCTGGTCTTTGGACGTCTGGCGAGCAGTTGACGAGGTACTCTTGAAATGGGAAATTATCTAAGGTTATCTCTTTGAGCCTTTGGAGAACATGGCGGTACGACTCAAAATAGGCTGGGGATTCCACCATTACGAATTTATCATTATTCTTCAAAGACTGTTCTATTCCATCAATAAATCGGACATGTACAAATCCATTGGTAAGATCCTCGGGTTTGCGATCCGCAACAGTGGCAAACGTCATTGTCTTGAAGTTATCTCGAGACAGACACAAGAATGAGCCATATAGCAGCCGTTTTGAGTGCTGCCAAAATTCCTTCCTCTTAATAAACGAACGGAATCGAATTTTACGGATTACACCCGAGGTAGTGAAGCCAAGCCCCAATATCTTAACGTCTTCATACAGAGACAGATCATATGAACGCTCCTCCTTTGATACCCCGCTCTTTATTTCTCGAATGCCTTCTCTTAGAGGCCCGACAAAATCTTCTCTTAAGAGCCTGAACTGTACATCGAGGTAATGGTTCAGATCATCGTACTTTTCATCTTCTCCTGTTCTGTTTCTTCGTAAAAAGGGAGCCTCAATTGAAGATATTTCCTCGCTTTTGGGTTCTACAGAAAGATTATGGAAGTCATTAGGTGGGCTACCCTCTATCTCTACAGGCCTTGCTGAGGTGCCGCTTCCCTTCATAAAAGATTTCTTCAGCTTCTTCTGCTGCGTTCGATTCCTTAGTTCCTCATCCCTGATTTCCAGCAGGTCATCAACTTCTTTTTGAAGCTCTGAAACATCACACTTCAACTTATTCAAACATCCGCAGAACTCGTCGAGTGGAAGTTTCTGGCTTGAACCTGGAAATCTGTTGACCCACTCCTTGAAGAAAGTTGTCAAGCTCTGAAGAAGTCTTTCAAGGTCGTCTTCACTGAACTCATCAGCCTCAAACTGCAGTCCCAAGATGTACTCCTTCAGAATTTTGCTTAAGAAGTTCGATTCTTTGAGAAGGGACAACAGTTGGTTGGCATTTTGTTTCAGCAGAGATTTGCACACATTTGCAAGAGCATGTATTAGCAAGCATATCCAATCGTCTTTCATCTCTTCAGAAGCGATCAAGTCAATGAAGCTATCCTTGCAGTGTAACAGATCGTTCACAACTTCATCTGCAGTCAGTGACTGAAGGTTTTCCAGGCGTTTGTAGCCAAGGATAGGACCACGCCTACCAGGTCTTTCACCCCTGCCGCGTGATGGTCGAGAAGTTGCCTCTTCTTCTTGGGGCTGGTAGTTACCACGTCCTTGTCCTTAAAAAATTATCACCATTAATTTTTATAATCATACAACTCAACCTACTAAAGATTATAAAAATTGCTGATCACTAAGGCAGAACAATATCCTAATATGGTGTTCAAAACATCATCTTCCCTAAAGTTATTCTCTTGTCGCTTGTGGTACACCTTTTTATAGCACAGCAATACACAAAAGTGAAAGGATTTTCAGGCTATCAACAAATAATTAGAGAACGCATGGCAATCTTTTATGCAGAATACACATGCAAAGCAGAACAGATTTTAGCCTAAAAACAATTTCAATGAAATTTACAGGATCAAAACATTTTTTAAGGTAATGCGATCGTGCAATTTTTCGTCGAAATTTTTTTCAAACTTGGCACAAATATTAATTTTGAGTGGTAGAGCAGAAAACTGAAATTAAAAATGGCGGTAACCGAATTCGTTTTGAAGATATAATTTTTCAAAGATGGAGCTTGCGGCCATTCAGCTCATATTGGCCTGCAATAATAAAACCAACAATTTCCATAATTTCCATAAACCCATAATTTCTTATTTTGTTGTGTTGAAGAATGAGTTTTCAAAGCCAAAGTTTCAAAAACAGCCACAATTTGACCGTCCTGTACGATCCTAGTTTTGGCGATTTTCTTAAAATTTAGCTCGAAGACCTACCTTCATTTTTTTGATATGTTGAAGTTTTAGATACCATGAACTTACAATGAAAAAAAAAAAAAGTTTTCACAGACAAATAGTATGCACTCTACTTGGAACCTTAATATAATTTCCTGTGTGCATATTCTTCATAAGAAGGTGGATCGGAGTGGTTGATGCATCTGGTATTAGTAATCTACGAATCATTTCAGTATACGCTATAAAAAGTAACTTGATGTTTATGACTGTGTGATCCCATCCGTTAAGTTTTTGTTCGCAAACACGACTCCCCAATTAAATTAACTTTTCTAACATCAGAAGAACTGCCATCTTCTGGAATTTACATGTCAACAATCTTTGCTAATAAATATTATGCTAATAAATTATTATTCATATTAAAGTATAAGTACTGACCTGTATATCCTGATCTAAAGCGTCCTCTACCAGATCCTCTTCTCCGTCTATCATAGTTCTTACCGTGATACATTACAATTAGTCTCTTCGACAGGCTGCAGGACAAAGAAAAACCATTTGCTTAATAATAAATCCCAATGAAACACGGCGAAACATTGTGTAGTTTTTAAGGGTATTCCTGGAAAGATCATGGCGTGATTTCTAGGAAATAAGAATGATTAAAAATAGTTATGACGTAGGATATTTCGGAAAAACCGGCCTGGAATCTAGAACTGAGGATCCCTTTAAAAAACCTTAAGATGAGCTATAAAAAATACACTAAATTAACAAAATATTAACCTGGTATGATATCAGCCCCCATACCTTCCTCAAAGTAGTTACTTCTCATGGTGAGTTTTCCTTAGTTGAACCAATCAGAAATCGAGGCACCGTTTAAGTCAGGAAACCATTTAAAAGTCACATGAATTTCTTACTTGTCTGTTCTAAGGTGATTGACAGAACAGTCACAGGAAAATATATGGTTATATTGTTACGTATCAAAAAGACCAGGAGCGATTCTAACGATTGCATAAGGAAATATGTTCAACATCTTAGTCAGGGTTCCCAGTCATTTTGAAAAACTAAAATCCCTGACTATTCCCTGACTTTTTCCTGACTAAATAACAATTTCACTGACCATTTTGCACAAGAAAAACAAAAACAACTTATATGATGTTTTGTCCACAACAAATTTTTATATCTACAATGACAATCACATGATAATTTTTTCAAGATGCCAATGGTTTATAATGCTTTTTCTATACAAATGTAAGTTTTTTTTTCAAGCCATTTCATGTTTTAATACCTTTATCCTTTAAAAATGCAACTATATTGACCATTTGAAAACTATTATGGGATAGCTGTGACTAAAATTCCCTGACTTTTCCCTGACTTTAGGTGAAAATCTGAATTTCCCTGACTAAATAAAAAATTCCCTGATTTTTCCCTGACCCCTGGGAACCCTGTTAATTTAAATTCATGAATGAGCAAAACATAATAAAAAATCATAACCGTGTTGGAGTCTTTAAATCGAATAAAGAATCGTCCTCATTTGGCTTCCACTTTAAGGTGGCTCAACTCAATTTCTGAGGGCCTCGACCGCTCAACTTTAAACAGCCATTACTTCTTTATCCTAACTCCGATTGCCAAGGTTGAACTTTATTTCCAGGTAGTTTTGATTGCAATCGGCGTTACCATAGTAACAAAATGATGACACCATATAATTTCATTTTTGCAGCTTTTTACCAAATCTAGACCTAAACTTTAAAAACAAAAACAACCCGTTTTACCTTGTAGCACATATATAATGCTATAAGATTGCGAAATTTGAAAAGATTCTACAACAGCGTTTTCGAAATATCTTTGGTTGATATTTCCTTCAATGCTTTTTTTGTTTTGAAAAATCGTTTACTTCGAATAATCTACATAAAAAACGTTTTCTACTACTAATTGATAAACGTTTTTATCATATATTATAGCTCTGACATACACCTACTTGCAAAAAGGTTGTCATAGGGAAAAAGAACTTTAGTTATTTAGTGAGAAAGGAATAAATTATA